>JBBPBX010013425.1:4931-24677 GCA_038048925.1 Garcialebias charrua
ATAGATATTAACTATATATATATCTTGTCAACAAAATATTCTTGATCTTTTTCTTAAATAAAAATAATGATTTCTCTTTTTTAATATCACAGTCCAAACAATTCCATAAACTTATTCCCTGTATTGAAGTAGACCTACCCCTCAAACTGGTTCGAAACTTCGGTTTTACAAAAATATCCATTCCCTTCAAATTATAACAACTGTTCCTTTTTACAAAATATGCTTGAATATGTGGTGGTAGTATGTTATTCTGAGCCTTGAACATAATTAATTGAATATTGTAATCCACCAAATCATAAAACTTAAGTAATTTCATTTGATAAAACAAAATACTTGAAGGATGATAATAATGTTTTCTTGAGACAAGTCTTACAGCTCTTTTTTGTAAAATGAAAATAGACCGGGTTACAGTTTTACAAGCAGTGCCCCAAACACCAACACAGTAAATTAAATGTGGCACAATAATTGTATTGTACAGCAAACATAAAGCTTTGACATTCAGCAAGTCCCTTACTTTATACAGTACTGCCATGGACTTAGATAATTTAGTTCTTACAAAGTTAACATGTTGCTTCCATGACAGTTTATCATCAATAACCACTCCTAGGAACCTTACTTCATTCACTCTGCTTATTTCAACACCATCAATTGAGAAGGGAAAATTCACAGTGACATTTTTTTTTACTAAATATCATATAATTAGTTTTTTCAACATTCAAAGATAACTTATTTAATTTAAACCAAGTTTGTATTTTAGCAAACTCACTCTTCATTAATTCAAACATCTGATTTAAGTCTCCACCCGAACAAAAGAAGGTAGTGTCATCAGCAAACAAAACACAATTTAGGATATCAGACACCTTGATTAAATCATTTACATATAAAATAAACAACTTAGGTCCAAGTACTGATCTGCATTTGATACGGTTGATCATAAAATTTTACTACAGCGACTTGAATATTATGTTGGAATTACAGGAATGACTAAATTTGTTTAAATTATAATTAACTGATAGATTCCAATTTGCAAATGTAAATAATGAATCTTCATCATACACCAAAGTTAGTCATGGAGTTCCTCAAGGTTCAGTGCTTGGACCAATACTCTTTACTTTATATATGCTTCCATTAGGTAAAGTTATTAAACAGCATGGGATAAATTTTCACTGTTATGCTGATTATACAGTTATATTTGTCCATGAAACCCAATGAATCCAATCAGTTACTTAGACTACAAACATGTCTTAAAAACATAAAAACCTGGATGACCCTAAATTTTCTGCTTTTGAACAGACAAGACTGAGGTTTTAGTTTTTGGACCTGAGCATTTTTCTTCCACCTGCGTAATATCACTAAAATTAGAAACATCTCAAAATGATGCAGAAAAACTGGTTCATGCATTTGTCACGTCTAGACTGGACTATTGCAAGTTTGTTATCTGGGTGTCCAAATACTTCTTTAAAAAGTCTTCAGTTGATCCAAAATGCTGCTGCCAGAGTCTTAACTGGAGTTACTGGGAGAGATCATATAATAATAATAATAAATTTAATTTGTAACGCACTTTTCATTAACAAAAATCTCAAAGTGGTACAAAGCGCAACTAAAATCAATGATCAAATAAAAACAAGTGATAAAATCAAGTAAAATCAATGATAAAACAACAAAAATCAATAATAAAATCAAGTAAAAAAATCAATGATAAAACAACAAAAATCAATAAAATCAATGATAAAACAACAAAAATCAATAATAAAATCTCCAGTTTTAGTTTCTTTCCACTGGCTCCTTGTCAAGTCCAGAATTGAATTCAAAATCTTACTTCTAACCTACAAAGCCCTCAACAACCTAGCTCCATCTTATATTACAGATCTCATTGTTCTATATTTTGCTAACAGAGCACTTTGCTCTCAGACTGCAGGTTTACTTGTGGTTCAAACAACATTTAAACATCTAGACCTTCCACCTGGGTCTGGGTTTAAATTAGAATAAATCTGGTTTTGTTTGAAATCCATAAATCTTCTAAACATCTGTATTTATCCGAGATCAGCAGGAAGGAGGAAGACAATTGTGGCAGTTCAACCCAGACATGGCTAACACGTCACTTTTACTAAATAAAAACATGTTTAAAGCCTGAGCCATTGTTCTGATTGGCTAACAGCATTAACCCTTTCTGATCTGCGACCGACTCCGGTCTCTGTCGGATTTTATTTATTATTTCTTGGACTAAATCTGTCCCAGGAGCCGCCAGTCGCTCATGTAGCTCAAACCAACAGTGACTGATGTGGAGCTGCTGACATTTGGACAAACTCCTCCACAGGAAGTACTCCTGCAGCACGCTGCCTCCTTCCTGTTGGACAGAACAGCAGAACGATAACTTCACAGTTGGCTCCACCAAAACGCTGCCAGAACAACCAGGACACTTGGCTGAGGGTTGCTGACGCCTCCGCCGACTGCGGCGCCGCTCGCCCCCCACCCAACAGCAGTCATGAAGCACTTGGTGTACCGAACGCCCACGGAGGGGGGAGGAGAGCGGGAGACGCTGCCACATTCTGTCTTAGACCTTGGGTTCTGCAGCAACATTCTCACAGGTTCTAACAGAGCAGCGGAACTTCACCCCATAGAATGAAATCTAATCCCTGCACCGTCATCTGTGCCCCACGGGTCTGCAGAGACCAGAGGACCACGGTTATGTCCTCCTCACCAACTCTTCCTCTACATCAGAGGTCCAGTCCTGGTCCTGGAGATCCAGTGTCCTGTATGCTTTAGATGTTTCCCTGCTTCAACACACCTGACTGAAATCAATGTAACTGAGGCTAAACCTGATGACATTCTGAGCAGGTGATTCACTCATTTGAATCAGGTGTGTTGAAGCAGGAAGCAGCTAAAACATGGACAGAACAGTGGACCAGCAGGACCAGGGCTGGGACCTCTGCTTTACATTTTTTTATTAGACACTAAATAAAGAATTGCACATTGACCCTAACATGCAATATAGTTGTAAAGTTGCTGCTAATAGTGAATATCAACAGTGGACTGACCGATCATACGGAAGTCTGACACACCTGTTGGTGTCTGATCATTCTCCAGAACAAACAAATTAACAATCTGCATCTCAAAGCCCTGAATTTAGCTGAAGAAGAAGCGGTTTGCTTTAAAAAAAAAAAAACTGAATTAAAGACGAGCTGCGAGCAACGATGGCTCTTCAAGGAAGTGACTTGTCTCGAGACACGAAGCAGACAATGTGAGGAACACGAGGGAGCTGAGGATGAAGGCTTTCTCATGCTGATAACACGTCCACCCACATCCAGTCTGGACTCAGCTCATTGTGGTGTGATCCTCCACAGGACACACTCGCACACACACATCTCTGAGCTCACCTGAACACATTAATGAGCTGAACACAACATCTACAAAGACCCACTAAAGTAAAGCTCTCCAATAATTAGTCTGATTTTTCTGCACAATCCAAAATAATGAGATTTAACTAATTGACTTGTAAATTATTCTTCTTTTTTTTTCTTCTTCTTCTATAGATTGTAAATTATTTAAAAAGATTTCTGCCTTTAAGAGAACGCATTAGCATGTGCTAGTTCATGCCAACACATGGTAACATATCCTAACATGCCAACATATGATCACATCGTAATATGTGTTACAACTTAATTTATGAAAAACGCTACAACAAACTAATGCATGTTAACATATTAGCCCCTTTCATAAGTCAGACCCGCGCAGTTCCCGCACAGACCAGTCCGGCTTTAATACCCATCGGGTCATTCATAAAACAAAGTTGAATCCGGCCACGGCCCGCCCTCAAAGGAGCATTCACAAAACAATTTGCAGCGCGTGTTGAAAAGAGGCGTGGTGAAAATGTGCTGCTCAGAGGACGTGGTGCCTGCGTGTTTAACGTGGGACCGCACCGCAGAGGTGGATGTAAACAAACATGGCGACGCTAGCGAACATCGTTGTGCTTCTCCGAATGCTTTTTTTTCGTTTTTTTGTTGTTTTTTTGCTCTCGCATCAGTACAGCAATCCGCTCCAGAAGGGCCCCATCCTTCACTGTACCGGTAAGTCCCTTTTTCCTCCTCTGCGCGCAGAGACAGGAGCACACAGGTCTCTGCATCAACCCAATTAGACATTTCCGTGATGATCAATAAAAAAAGAAAAAGATTCGGCGAAGAATAGCAAGTGATGCGCGAGCAAAATACAAATGTCATGTTGTTGTTTACACATTTAAATACAGCGCGACAGTGTGCGCCGGGATAGTACTGTACGTGGGAGAGTACGTCATTATTCAAATAAGTTTGAAGCCGCGCAGCCCCGAGACCTTTCACAAGTCAACAGATGCGGGTTTAACACTACCTCTGCTCACGGATCAGGGGCGAATCATAGGCGAGTCAATTTAACTCGCCAAGGCGCGTTTGTATGTTTTCTGAATGCTCGTTGGAGGTCTGAACACGCATCAGAGATGGATTGATGCGTCTTATGAAAGGAGCTATTGTAATACTTGCCAACACATCCTAACATGTGCCAACACATCCTAACATGTGCCAACACATCCTAACATGCACAAACACATCCTAATGCGCCTCCTAACAAATGTTAATACATGTTAACATGGCCCAACACATTCCAACACATCTAACCATGTCCTAACAAGTGCCAAAATATCCTAATGTGAGCTAACACATTCTAGCATGAGCTAACACATCCTAACATGAGCTAACACATCCTAACATGTGCTAACTTATCGTAACATGAGCTAACGCATCCTAACATGTGCTAAAACATCATAACGTGCCTCCTAACAAATGCTAATACAACATGTCCTGTGCAGGGAAAAAAAATCGATTTTGTAAAGAATCTAGATTCTTAGTCCTGGCGATTCAGAATAGATTCTAAAAGCCCCAAAATCGATATATATACAGTATATATTTTTTTACATTAAAACCCAAAAGATAAAGAAAATAAACCCATATCTCATAGTATACGAAAGAATACATAAAATGAAAGGTGGCAGAAAGAAGAAGAAATCTGACCCGAACCAGTGACCTCCAGGACCCGATAAGGATAAAGCGGATAAAGATGATGGATAGATGGCTTTTGTTGAAAAGATTTACCAAACAAATCTTTTAAACAAAATCCATCCATACACATTTGAAACATGGATGAATGCAATATGATTTTGAAGTCTATTTTATTTTGAGTTAAATGTTTATGCAATACAGTAGGCTGAAATCTTTGTTTACGTTTGTATTTTGAATTATTTGTGATGGACTGGAGACATGTCCAGGGTGTCCCCTGCCTCTCGCACAGTGACTGCTGGATATAGGCACCAGTGACCTCCGGGACCCGATTAAAGCTGCTGCATTCTATTCATATACCCATCTGCTGTATTTATACTGTATTATTTGACATTATTAATGTTTGCTACAAGCATACATTATTGTTTTGAATAAATGTTTTATTTGTTTACATTATTGTTTAATCTTTTCATGATTTCAATTGAAAATTGTTTCAGAATCGAAAATCATTTCAGAATCGAAAATTTATTCAGAATCGAAAATCGATCCTGGAATGAAAATTTTTGGATCGAAAATCGATTTTTAATCGAATCGCTGCATCAAAAATTGGAATCGAATTGATTCTCTAGACACAGAGAGATTCGCACCCCTATTCCAACACATCTAACCATGTCCTAACATGTGCCAAAACATCCTAGCATGAGCCAACACATTGTAACATGTGCTAACACATCCTAGCATGAGCCAACACATCCCAACATGAGCCAAAATAGCCTAGCATGAGCTAACATGACCTAATGCATTACATGTGCTAACCAAGCACAAAGACCAGAGGTGTCAGAACATCAACAAGCATCAATCAGAGAACTTTCCACACACGACTGAATGTTATTGGATCTTTTGAACCTGAACATCTCCACGCAGTGCGGCCTTTGGACTATTTTCAAAACAATTAATCATCATTTGTAGAGGAAATATTGAATCAGTGTAAAAAAAGTTTTTGTAGAGGAAATATTAAATCAATGCTATAAAAATAACTATTCTGTGATTTTAGTAAATGTTCCTGTTCTGTCTGAGAAATAATCAAATTAAATCTGATGCAACAATTTAATCTGATCACAACACGATTCATGAATCAGCTTCTAGAATCAGTTTATTTCTAATAATAACGTCTGGGACCCTGTGTACATAATTTCGTTTCATCACATGTACCACATGTGGTGCGAATGACAAAGATTCTCTGACTGACTCTATACCTTCAGTTCATGACCGTCTTTCTGAGAATTACATAACGGCTCTGGTTCATCAGCCGTCTGTGTTTGAGCAGCTGCACCAGGTTCCAGGCTGAGCTGAAGTCCTGCTGTCATACTGAACAGCAGCTTCGGCTGATTTCTTCATGAAGGGAGGAAGCTGAAGGTTGGGCAATAGAGGACACCTCTGCAGAGCGTGGCCACTAGAAATGTTGCAAAAGTAATTACAGTTGGCACAGGAGTTGGACCCGGCAGGGTGGGGTCCGAACCCAGAGAGGTAAAACTCTTCCACAGTCCCCTACAGTTCATCTCCAAAGTCCAAGGGCCCGAGGCCGTCTCGGGACAGACCCCGGGGCCGTCTCGGGACAGACCCCGGGGCCGTCTCGGGACAGACCCCGGGGCCGTCTCGGGACAGACCCCGAATCGTCTCGGGACAGGCCCCGAATCGTCTCGAGACAGACCCCGGATCGTCTCGAGACAGACCCCGGATAGTCTCGGGACAGACCCCGAATCGTCTCGGGACAGACCCCGAATCGTCTCGGGACAGACCCCGGATCGTCTCGAGACAGACCCCGGATCGTCTCGAGACAGACCCCGGATCGTCTCGAGACAGACCCCGGATCGTCTCGAGACAGACCCCGGATCGTCTCGAGACAGACCCCGGATCGTCTCGAGACAGACCCCGGAATCGTCTCGGGACAGGCCCCAAATCGTCTCGGGACAGACCCCGGATCATCTCGGGACAGACCCCGGATCGTCTCGGGACAGACCCCGGATCATCTCGGGACAGACCCCGGATCGTCTCAAGACAGACCCCGGATCATCTCGGGACAGACCCCGGATCATCTCGGGACAGACCCCGGATCATCTCGGGACAGACCCCGGATAGTTTCGGGACAGACCCCGAATCGTCTCGGGACAGACCCCGAATCGTCTCGGGACAGACCCTGGATAGTCTCGGGACAGACCCCGAATCGTCTCGTGACAGACCCCGAATCGTCTCGTGACAGACCCCGAATCGTCTCGAGACAGACCCCGGATCATCTCGGAATAGACCCCGGATCGTCTCGGAATGGACTCCGGGGCAGTCTCGGGACAGACCCCAGATCGTCTCGGAATAGACCCCGGATCGTCTCGGAATAGACTCCGGGGCAGTCTCGGGACAGACCCCGAATCGTCTCGGGACAGACCCCGGATCGTCTCGGAATAGACCCCGGATCGTCTCGGAATAGACTCCGGGGCCGTCTTGGGACAGACCCCGGATCATCTCGGGACAGACCCTGAATGGTCTCGTGACAGATCCCGGATCTTCTCCGGACAGACCCTGAATCGTCTCGGAATAGACCCCAGATCGTCTCGTGACAGACCCCGGGGCCGTCTCGGGACAGACCCTGAATCGACTCAAGACAAACCCCGGGTCGTCTTGGGACAGACTCTGGACGTTTCGTCACCAGTGGAGGTTTAAGAGGAAATCCCCGTCCTCCTCCAGGGATGAGCAGAATCTGACTTTAACAGCTGCTGAATCAGAGACGATGTGGAAATAATCAAACCCTTCCTGGGACTCCCTGACAAACAGGAGCGGCTCCCCCCTCTCGACCCTCCGCGGGGCCTACCTCCGATGTTCTGAAGGATCAGGTTGCTCGGCTCCTTTTGTTGCTCTCCTAGCACAGTCCAGGCTTCCCACTTTCAGCAGACTTGTTTCTCTAAAGGCCCTGGAGCGGGGGATGGTAGGAAAAGTCTGCAGATAGAGGAGTGTCTGCCGGAGCCGCTGGTGTGTGTCCACGTCCTGTGTTGCTTCATCCAGCTGCTTGCAGAGGGTTTAACCAACAGATTTCCTGCTGCACGTTTGTGTTTGAGCCGGTGTTGCAGGTTTACTCTCTGCAGGAAGACGTGCACGCAGCATAAAAACATGACGGGTGTTAATCTAAAAACCTGTTCTCGAACTGAACAGACCAGCAGGTCGGCAAAACAAAATCTGATTTCTTAAAATTATGTTTCTGTTTCAGAGCTCAGAAGCTGCAGGGCTTGTTGAAACAGACTATAAAAAACTGGAGCAGCTACAAACACTGAACAACATGCAAAACAAATAAAATCATAAATCAAACTACGTACAGTAATAATCTAAAAATGTTTAAAGGTCCACTGACATCATCTTTCTACTTTGCATAAAATGTTACAATATATATCTTGTATCATTCAACTATGTTCGTTTTTGCAAACACAATGAGAAATTAACTTAATTTTAAAGTGATTTTAAACTTTGCGCCGTGTTTATTCACGGGAAATCCGACTACACACGAATGCAACATCTGTGACGTAGAAAGGAGAAGCCCAGTTCGCGGCTGCAATGACAACGCATATTAATTCTCTGCCAGATCTCCTTTTTTTTGTATAACTTGAAAAATGCCGTTACGTTGTTTTGCATTTGGGTGTTCTAATATAATCAGTGAACAAGTGAGCCGTTTCACTTTCCCAAAAGATGAAATACTTCGTCAAGTATGGAATAAACAAAGCTGCCCCCCTCCGAGCTCACTCGCTTCCTGAAAAGGTAAGACTCAAATAAATACGGTGCAGACCTAAATTAGAACCTGCTGTTTCTTGTTCATCTAACTTTCTGCTTCCCAAACTGAAGACAAATCGCTCAAATCTTCACTTAGATTGCTAAATTAGTCAGTTTATTTATTGTCCGCCATGAATATGTAAAAGGGGCGTTCTAAAGATGTTCTCCCTCCTACGTCACAGATGTTGCATTCGCGTGTAATCGGATTTCCCGTGAATAAACATGGTGCAAAGTTTAAAATCATTTTTAAATCAAAATTAAATTAATTTATCATTTTGTTTGCAAAAACGAACATAGTTGAATGATACAAGATCTATATCTTGTAACATTTTGTTCATCGACTTCTGCTGTTCATCGACTTCAGCTCAGCATTCAACACCATCATCCCCCAACAGCTCATCCATAAACTGGACAGTCTGGGGCTGAACACCTCAATGTGTAACTGGCTGCTAGACTTCCTGACCGGGAGACCACAGACAGTACGGATCGGGAGTAACACATCTAGCACCATCACATTGAACACAGGGGCCCCACAAGGATGTGTGCTGAGCCCCCTTCTATTCACCCTGCTAACACACGACTGCACACCATCGTACAGCTCCAACCACTTCATCAAGTTTGCGGACGACACAACAGTGGTGGGTCTCATCAGCAACAACGATGAGACGGACTACAGGAACGAGGTGAGCCGCTTGGCCTTGTGGTGCGGACACAACAATCTCACTCTCAACGTGGAGAAGACAAAGGAGATTGTCGTGGACTTCAGGAAGAGGGATGCACAACATGCCCCTCTGACCATCAACAGCACCGCAGTGGAGAGAGTGGACAGCACCAAGTTCCTGGGAGTGCACGTCTCGAAGGACCTGTCCTGGAGCAGGAACACTGCAGCACTGGCCAAGAAGGCTCACCAGCGTCTCTACTTTCTCCGCAAGCTGAAAAGGGCTGGAGCTTCAACCCCCATCATGTGCACCTTCTACAGAGGTGCCATAGAAAGTGTCCTGACCAGCTGCATCACGGTGTGGTTTGGTGCATGTACTGCATCATGCCGCAAGAGCCTCCAGCGCATCGTGAGAGCAGCTGAGAAGATCGTCGGCACCTCCTGTAGAAGGTGCACATGATGGGGGTTGAAGCTCCAGCCCTTTTCAGCTTGCGGAGAAAGTAGAGGCGCTGGTGAGCCTTCTTGGCCAGTGCTGCAGTGTTCCTGCTCCAGGACAGGTCCTTCGAGACGTGCACTCCCAGGAACTTGGTGCTGTCCACTCTCTCCACTGCGGTGCTGTTGATGGTCAGAGGGGCATGTTGTGCATCCCTCTTCCTGAAGTCCACGACAATCTCCTTTGTCTTCTCCACGTTGAGAGTGAGATTGTTGTGTCCGCACCACAAGGCCAAGCGGCTCACCTCGTTCCTGTAGTCCGTCTCATCGTTGTTGCTGATGAGACCTACCACTGTTGTGTCGTCCGCAAACTTGATGAAGTGGTTGGAGCTGTACGATGGTGTGCAGTCGTGTGTTAGCAGGGTGAATAGAAGGGGGCTCAGCACACATCCTTGTGGGGCCCCTGTGTTCAATGTGATGGTGCTAGATGTGTTACTCCCGATCCGTACTGTCTGTGGTCTCCCGGTCAGGAAGTCTAGCAGCCAGTTACACATTGAGGTGTTCAGCCCCAGACTGTCCAGTTTATGGATGAGCTGTTGGGGGATGATGGTGTTGAATGCTGAGCTGAAGTCGATGAACAGCAGAAGTCGATGAACAAAATGTTACAAGATATAGATCTTGTATCATTCAACTATGTTCGTTTTTGCAAACAAAATGATAAATTAATTTAATTTTGATTTAAAAATGATTTTAAACTTTGCACCATGTTTATTCACGGGAAATCCGATTACACGCGAATGCAACATCTGTGACGTAGGAGGGAGAACATCTTTAGAACGCCCCTTTTACATATTCATGGCGGACAATAAATAAACTGACTAATTTAGCAATCTAAGTGAAGATTTGAGCGATTTGTCTTCAGTTTGGGAAGCAGAAAGTTAGATGAACAAGAAACAGCAGGTTCTAATTTAGGTCTGCACCGTATTTATTTGAGTCTTACCTTTTCAGGAAGCGAGTGAGCTCGGAGGGGGGCAGCTTTGTTTATTCCATACTTGACGAAGTATTTCATCTTTTGGGAAAGTGAAACGGCTCACTTGTTCACTGATGATATTAGAACACCCAAATGCAAAACAACGTAACGGCATTTTTCAAGTTATACAAAAAAAAGGAGATCTGGCAGAGAATTAATATGCGTTGTCATTGCAGCCGCGAACTGGGCTTCTCCTTTCTACGTCACAGATGTTGCATTCGCGTGTAGTCGGATTTCCCGTGAATAAACACGGCGCAAAGTTTAAAATCACTTTAAAATTAAGTTAATTTCTCATTGTGTTTGCAAAAACGAACATAGTTGAATGATACAAGATATATATTGTAACATTTTATGCAAAGTAGAAAGATGATGTCAGTGGACCTTTAAACATTTTTAGATTATTACTGTACGTAGTTTGATTTATGATTTTATTTGTTTTGCATGTTGTTCAGTGTTTGTAGCTGCTCCAGTTTTTTATAGTCTGTTTCAACAAGCCCTGCAGCTTCTGAGCTCTGAAACAGAAACATAATTTTAAGAAATCAGATTTTGTTTTGCCGACCTGCTGGTCTGTTCAGTTCGAGAACAGGTTTTTAGATTAACACCCGTCATGTTTTTATGCTGCGTGCACGTCTTCCTGCAGAGAGTAAACCTGCAACACCGGCTCAAACACAAACGTGCAGCAGGAAATCTGTTGGTTAAACCCTCTGCAAGCAGCTGGATGAAGCAACACAGGACGTGGACACACACCAGCGGCTCCGGCAGACACTCCTCTATCTGCAGACTTTTCCTACCATCCCCCGCTCCAGGGCCTTTAGAGAAACAAGTCTGCTGAAAGTGGGAAGCCTGGACTGTGCTAGGAGAGCAACAAAAGGAGCCGAGCAACCTGATCCTTCAGAACATCGGAGGTAGGCCCCGCGGAGGGTCGAGAGGGGGGAGCCGCTCCTGTTTGTCAGGGAGTCCCAGGAAGGGTTTGATTATTTCCACATCGTCTCTGATTCAGCAGCTGTTAAAGTCAGATTCTGCTCATCCCTGGAGGAGGACGGGGATTTCCTCTTAAACCTCCACTGGTGACGAAACGTCCAGAGTCTGTCCCAAGACGACCCGGGGTTTGTCTTGAGTCGATTCAGGGTCTGTCCCGAGACGGCCCCGGGGTCTGTCACGAGACGATCTGGGGTCTATTCCGAGACGATTCAGGGTCTGTCCGGAGAAGATCCGGGATCTGTCACGAGACCATTCAGGGTCTGTCCCGAGATGATCCGGGGTCTGTCCCAAGACGGCCCCGGAGTCTATTCCGAGACGATCCGGGGTCTATTCCGAGACGATCCGGGGTCTGTCCCGAGACGATTCGGGGTCTGTCCCGAGACTGCCCCGGAGTCTATTCCGAGACGATCCGGGGTCTATTCCGAGACGATCTGGGGTCTGTCCCGAGACTGCCCCGGAGTCCATTCCGAGACGATCCGGGGTCTATTCCGAGATGATCCGGGGTCTGTCTCGAGACGATTCGGGGTCTGTCACGAGACGATTCGGGGTCTGTCACGAGACGATTCGGGGTCTGTCCCGAGACTATCCAGGGTCTGTCCCGAGACGATTCGGGGTCTGTCCCGAGACGATTCGGGGTCTGTCCCGAAACTATCCGGGGTCTGTCCCGAGATGATCCGGGGTCTGTCCCGAGATGATCCGGGGTCTGTCCCGAGATGATCCGGGGTCTGTCTTGAGACGATCCGGGGTCTGTCCCGAGATGATCCGGGGTCTGTCCCGAGACGATCCGGGGTCTGTCCCGAGATGATCCGGGGTCTGTCCCGAGACGATTTGGGGCCTGTCCCGAGACGATTCGGGATCTGTCCCGAGACGGCCCCGGGGTCTGTCTCGAGACGATCCGGGGTCTGTCTCGAGACGATCCGGGGTCTGTCTCGAGACGATCCGGGGTCTGTCTCGAGACGATCCGGGGTCTGTCTCGAGACGATCCGGGGTCTGTCCCGAGACGATTCGGGGTCTGTCCCGAGACGATTCGGGGTCTGTCCCGAGACTATCCGGGGTCTGTCTCGAGACGATCCGGGGTCTGTCTCGAGACGATTCGGGGCCTGTCCCGAGACGATTCGGGGTCTGTCCCGAGACGGCCCCGGGGTCTGTCCCGAGACGGCCCCGGGGTCTGTCCCGAGACGGCCCCGGGGTCTGTCCCGAGACGGCCTCGGGCCCTTGGACTTTGGAGATGAACTGTAGGGGACTGTGGAAGAGTTTTACCTCTCTGGGTTCGGACCCCACCCTGCCGGGTCCAACTCCTGTGCCAACTGTAATTACTTTTGCAACATTTCTAGTGGCCACGCTCTGCAGAGGTGTCCTCTATTGCCCAACCTTCAGCTTCCTCCCTTCATGAAGAAATCAGCCGAAGCTGCTGTTCAGTATGACAGCAGGACTTCAGCTCAGCCTGGAACCTGGTGCAGCTGCTCAAACACAGACGGCTGATGAACCAGAGCCGTTATGTAATTCTCAGAAAGACGGTCATGAACTGAAGGTATAGAGTCAGTCAGAGAATCTTTGTCATTCGCACCACATGTGGTACATGTGATGAAACGAAATTATGTACACAGGGTCCCAGACGTTATTATTAGAAATAAACTGATTCTAGAAGCTGATTCATGAATCGTGTTGTGATCAGATTAAATTGTTGCATCAGATTTAATTTGATTATTTCTCAGACAGAACAGGAACATTTACTAAAATCACAGAATAGTTATTTTTATAGCATTGATTTAATATTTCCTCTACAAAAACTTTTTTTACACTGATTCAATATTTCCTCTACAAATGATGATTAATTGTTTTGAAAATAGTCCAAAGGCCGCACTGCGTGGAGATGTTCAGGTTCAAAAGATCCAATAACATTCAGTCGTGTGTGGAAAGTTCTCTGATTGATGCTTGTTGATGTTCTGACACCTCTGGTCTTTGTGCTTGGTTAGCACATGTAATGCATTAGGTCATGTTAGCTCATGCTAGGCTATTTTGGCTCATGTTGGGATGTGTTGGCTCATGCTAGGATGTGTTAGCACATGTTACAATGTGTTGGCTCATGCTAGGATGTTTTGGCACATGTTAGGACATGGTTAGATGTGTTGGAATAGGGGTGCGAATCTCTCTGTGTCTAGAGAATCAATTCGATTCCAATTTTTGATGCAGCGATTCGATTAAAAATCGATTTTCGATCCAAAAATTTTCATTCCAGGATCGATTTTCGATTCTGAATAAATTTTCGATTCTGAAATGATTTTCGATTCTGAAACAATTTTCAATTGAAATCATGAAAAGATTAAACAATAATGTAAACAAATAAAACATTTATTTAAAACAATAATGTATGCTTGTAGCAAACATTAATAATGTCAAATAATACAGTATAAATACAGCAGATGGGTATATGAATAGAATGCAGCAGCTTTAATCGGGTCCCGGAGGTCACTGGTGCCTATATCCAGCAGTCACTGTGCGAGAGGCAGGGGACACCCTGGACATGTCTCCAGTCCATCACAAATAATTCAAAATACAAACGTAAACAAAGATTTCAGCCTACTGTATTGCATAAACATTTAACTCAAAATAAAATAGACTTCAAAATCATATTGCATTCATCCATGTTTCAAATGTGTATGGATGGATTTTGTTTAAAAGATTTGTTTGGTAAATCTTTTCAACAAAAGCCATCTATCCATCATCTTTACCCGCTTTATCCTTATCGGGTCCTGGAGGTCACTGGTTCGGGTCAGATTTCTTCTTCTTTCTGCCACCTTTCATTTTATGTATTCTTTCGTATACTATGAGATATGGGTTTATTTTCTTTATCTTTTGGGTTTTAATGTAAAAAAATATATACTGTATATATATCGATTTTGGGGCTTTTAGAATCTATTCTGAATCGCCAGGACTAAGAATCTAGATTCTTTACAAAATCGATTTTTTTTCCCTGCACAGGACATGTTGTATTAGCATTTGTTAGGAGGCACGTTATGATGTTTTAGCACATGTTAGGATGCGTTAGCTCATGTTACGATAAGTTAGCACATGTTAGGATGTGTTAGCTCATGTTAGGATGTGTTAGCTCATGCTAGAATGTGTTAGCTCACATTAGGATATTTTGGCACTTGTTAGGACATGGTTAGATGTGTTGGAATGTGTTGGGCCATGTTAACATGTATTAACATTTGTTAGGAGGCGCATTAGGATGTGTTTGTGCATGTTAGGATGTGTTGGCACATGTTAGGATGTGTTGGCACATGTTAGGATGTGTTGGCAAGTATTACAATAGCTCCTTTCATAAGACGCATCAATCCATCTCTGATGCGTGTTCAGACCTCCAACGAGCATTCAGAAAACATACAAACGCGCCTTGGCGAGTTAAATTGACTCGCCTATGATTCGCCCCTGATCCGTGAGCAGAGGTAGTGTTAAACCCGCATCTGTTGACTTGTGAAAGGTCTCGGGGCTGCGCGGCTTCAAACTTATTTGAATAATGACGTACTCTCCCACGTACTATCCCGGCGCACACTGTCGCGCTGTATTTAAATGTGTAAACAACAACATGACATCTGTATTTTGCTCGCGCATCACTTGCTATTCTTCGCCGAATCTTTTTCTTTTTTTATTGATCATCACGGAAATGTCTAATTGGGTTGATGCAGAGACCTGTGTGCTCCTGTCTCTGCGCGCAGAGGAGGAAAAAGGGACTTACCGGTACAGTGAAGGATGGGGCCCTTCTGGAGCGGATTGCTGTACTGATGCGAGAGCAAAAAAACCAAAAAAAACAAAAAAAGCATTCGGAGAAGCACAACGATGTTCGCTAGCGTCGCCATGTTTGTTTACATCCACCTCTGCGGTGCGGTCCCACGTTAAACACGCAGGCACCACGTCCTCTGAGCAGCACATTTTCACCACGCCTCTTTTCAACACGCGCTGCAAATTGTTTTGTGAATGCTCCTTTGAGGGCGGGCCGTGGCCGGATTCAACTTTGTTTTATGAATGACCCGATGGGTATTAAAGCCGGACTGGTCTGTGCGGGAACTGCGCGGGTCTGACTTATGAAAGGGGCTAATATGTTAACATGCATTAGTTTGTTGTAGCGTTTTTCATAAATTAAGTTGTAACACATATTACGATGTGATCATATGTTGGCATGTTAGGATATGTTACCATGTGTTGGCATGAACTAGCACATGCTAATGCGTTCTCTTAAAGGCAGAAATCTTTTTAAATAATTTACAATCTATAGAAGAAGAAGAAAAAAAAAGAAGAATAATTTACAAGTCAATTAGTTAAATCTCATTATTTTGGATTGTGCAGAAAAATCAGACTAATTATTGGAGAGCTTTACTTTAGTGGGTCTTTGTAGATGTTGTGTTCAGCTCATTAATGTGTTCAGGTGAGCTCAGAGATGTGTGTGTGCGAGTGTGTCCTGTGGAGGATCACACCACAATGAGCTGAGTCCAGACTGGATGTGGGTGGACGTGTTATCAGCATGAGAAAGCCTTCATCCTCAGCTCCCTCGTGTTCCTCACATTGTCTGCTTCGTGTCTCGAGACAAGTCACTTCCTTGAAGAGCCATCGTTGCTCGCAGCTCGTCTTTAATTCAGTTTTTTTTTTTTTAAAGCAAACCGCTTCTTCTTCAGCTAAATTCAGGGCTTTGAGATGCAGATTGTTAATTTGTTTGTTCTGGAGAATGATCAGACACCAACAGGTGTGTCAGACTTCCGTATGATCGGTCAGTCCACTGTTGATATTCACTATTAGCAGCAACTTTACAACTATATTGCATGTTAGGGTCAATGTGCAATTCTTTATTTAGTGTCTAATAAAAAAATGTAAAGCAGAGGTCCCAGCCCTGGTCCTGCTGGTCCACTGTTCTGTCCATGTTTTAGCTGCTTCCTGCTTCAACACACCTGATTCAAATGAGTGAATCACCTGCTCAGAATGTCATCAGGTTTAGCCTCAGTTACATTGATTTCAGTCAGGTGTGTTGAAGCAGGGAAACATCTAAAGCATACAGGACACTGGATCTCCAGGACCAGGACTGGACCTCTGATGTAGAGGAAGAGTTGGTGAGGAGGACATAACCGTGGTCCTCTGGTCTCTGCAGACCCGTGGGGCACAGATGACGGTGCAGGGATTAGATTTCATTCTATGGGGTGAAGTTCCGCTGCTCTGTTAGAACCTGTGAGAATGTTGCTGCAGAACCCAAGGTCTAAGACAGAATGTGGCAGCGTCTCCCGCTCTCCTCCCCCCTCCGTGGGCGTTCGGTACACCAAGTGCTTCATGACTGCTGTTGGGTGGGGGGCGAGCGGCGCCGCAGTCGGCGGAGGCGTCAGCAACCCTCAGCCAAGTGTCCTGGTTGTTCTGGCAGCGTTTTGGTGGAGCCAACTGTGAAGTTATCGTTCTGCTGTTCTGTCCAACAGGAAGGAGGCAGCGTGCTGCAGGAGTACTTCCTGTGGAGGAGTTTGTCCAAATGTCAGCAGCTCCACATCAGTCACTGTTGGTTTGAGCTACATGAGCGACTGGCGGCTCCTGGGACAGATTTAGTCCAAGAAATAATAAATAAAATCCGACAGAGACCGGAGTCGGTCGCAGATCAGAAAGGGTTAATGCTGTTAGCCAATCAGAACAATGGCTCAGGCTTTAAACATGTTTTTATTTAGTAAAAGTGACGTGTTAGCCATGTCTGGGTTGAACTGCCACAATTGTCTTCCTCCTTCCTGCTGATCTCGGATAAATACAGATGTTTAGAAGATTTATGGATTTCAAACAAAACCAGATTTATTCTAATTTAAACCCAGACCCAGGTGGAAGGTCTAGATGTTTAAATGTTGTTTGAACCACAAGTAAACCTGCAGTCTGAGAGCAAAGTGCTCTGTTAGCAAAATATAGAACAATGAGATCTGTAATATAAGATGGAGCTAGGTTGTTGAGGGCTTTGTAGGTTAGAAGTAAGATTTTGAATTCAATTCTGGACTTGACAAGGAGCCAGTGGAAAGAAACTAAAACTGGAGATTTTATTATTGATTTTTGTTGTTTTATCATTGATTTTATTGATTTTTGTTGTTTTATCATTGATTTTTTTACTTGATTTTATTATTGATTTTTGTTGTTTTATCATTGATTTTACTTGATTTTATCACTTGTTTTTATTTGATCATTGATTTTAGTTGCGCTTTGTACCACTTTGAGATTTTTGTTAATGAAAAGTGCGTTACAAATTAAATTTATTATTATTATTATATGATCTCTCCCAGTAACTCCAGTTAAGACTCTGGCAGCAGCATTTTGGATCAACTGAAGACTTTTTAAAGAACTATTTGGACACCCAGATAACAAACTTGCAATAGTCCAGTCTAGACGTGACAAATGCATGAACCAGTTTTTCTGCATCATTTTGAGATGTTTCTAATTTTAGTGATATTACGCAGGTGGAAGAAAAATGCTCAGGTCCAAAAACTAAAACCTCAGTCTTGTCTGTTCAAAAGCAGAAAATTTAGGGTCATCCAGGTTTTTATGTTTTTAAGACATGTTTGTAGTCTAAGTAACTGATTGGATTCATTGGGTTTCATGGACAAATATAACTGTATAATCAGCATAACAGTGAAAATTTATCCCATGCTGTTTAATAACTTTACCTAATGGAAGCATATATAAAGTAAAGAGTATTGGTCCAAGCACTGAACCTTGAGGAACTCCATGACTAACTTTGGTGTATGATGAAGATTCATTATTTACATTTGCAAATTGGAATCTATCAGTTAATTATAATTTAAACAAATTTAGTCATTCCTGTAATTCCAACATAATATTCAAGTCGCTGTAGTAAAATTTTATGATCAACCGTATCAAATGCAGATCAGTACTTGGACCTAAGTTGTTTATTTTATATGTAAATGATTTAATCAAGGTGTCTGATATCCTAAATTGTGTTTTGTTTGCTGATGACACTACCTTCTTTTGTTCGGGTGGAGACTTAAATCAGATGTTTGAATTAATGAAGAGTGAGTTTGCTAAAATACAAACTTGGTTTAAATTAAATAAGTTATCTCTGAATGTTGAAAAAACTAATTATATGATATTTAGTAAAAAAAAAAAAGTCACTGTGAATTTTCCCTTCTCAATTGATGGTGTTGAAATAAGCAGAGTGAATGAAGTAAGGTTCCTAGGAGTGGTTATTGATGATAAACTGTCATGGAAGCAACATGTTAACTTTGTAAGAACTAAATTATCCAAGTCCATGGCAGTACTGTATAAAGTAAGGGACTTGCTGAATGTTAAAGCTTTATGTTTGCTGTACAATACAATTATTGTGCCACATTTAATTTACAGTACTGTGTTGGTGTTTGGGGCACTGCTTGTAAAACTGTAACTCGGTCTATTTTCATTTTACAAAAAAGAGCTGTAAGACTTGTCTCAAGAAAACATTATTATCATCCTTCAAGTATTTTGTTTTATCAAATGAAATTACTTAAGTTTTATGATTTGGTGGATTACAATATTCAATTAATTATGTTCAAGGCTCAGAATAACATACTACCACCACATATTCAAGCATATTTTGTAAAAAGGAACAGTTGTTATAATTTGAAGGGAATGGATATTTTTGTAAAACCGAAGTTTCGAACCAGTTTGAGGGGTAGGTCTACTTCAATGCAGGGAATAAGTTTATGGAATTGTTTGGACTGTGATATTAAAAAAGAGAAATCATTATTTTTATTTAAGAAAAAGATCAAGAATATTTTGTTGACAAGATATATATAATATATATATATATA
>JBBPBX010013425.1:26406-52418 GCA_038048925.1 Garcialebias charrua
TAAGAAAAAGATCAATAATATTTTGTTGACAAGATATATATAAGTTAGTTAATATATATTAACTATGATGAATAATTGTGACAATTTAATGTTTTTGTTGTATTATTTATGATTATTGCTTGAATTTGATTGTTTAAATTGATTTGTTAAGAAGGAGCAGATATGATAAGATATCATTCTTCTTCTGCCGCCTTTCATTTTATATGTACATGTATTTTATTTATTTGTATCTGTAATTGTATTTGTGTTTTTTTAATTGAAATGAAATGAATAAACGTTTAAAACAAAACAAACAAAATGCAGCACTGAGGTCTAACAGGACCAGTGAAGACACCTGTTCATTGTCAGAGGCCATGAGAATATCATTAGTAACTTTTTACTAGTGCAGATTCAGTGCTGTGGTGAGTCTAAACCCAGACTGAAACGTCAGATTATTTCTTTGCAGATGATCACGTGACTGACCTGCAACTATCTTCTCTGCTTCTACCTTCCGTTTCCTAGCCTGGCCCTCGCCTTCCTGCACAGCTCCGCTCAATTCTCATTTCCCTTCAGCGAAGTGAAGGACAAGGGTCTGGTTTTAACCAGGCTACCCGTTTCCTCCTCAAAAATCAGTTAAATCAGATCAAAGTAACGAACTGTCTCTGACACGACTAACTGTGATGGTCTGGTTTCTTTTCGACAGCGGGCAGTTCGCCGTGGTCAGAAGATGTCGCCACCGGAGCACCGGCGAGGACTTTGCCGCCAAATTCATCAAGAAGCGGCGCAGCAAGTCGAGCCGGCGCGGCGTGACGAGGGAGGACATCGAGCGCGAGGTGAACATCCTGCAGGAGATCCAGCACCCGAACATCATCGCGCTGCACGAAGTGTTCGAGAACAAGGCCGAGGTCATCCTCATCCTGGAGCTGTGAGTCTTCATCTCCTGCCCGCTCAGCCGCCTCACACCTCCATCTCTGCCAAAACCAGAAGGGAGGCGTCTTCCTTTTTGTGCTGCATTGTTTGAAGCTGCCGGTGCAAAGATCCTCCAGAAAAGTGTGAAGAACGAGGGAAACTGTGCAGCTTTAGTGTGAAAGTCTGAGAGGAAGGAGGAGCTCAGGAGGTTCTGCAGTAAACCTGGAAACAGGCTCATAAATGAGGTGAAATCATGGTCCACTTTAGAAAATGACCGGTGTGACTAGTCCAGGTCTAAACAGAACCTACCTGGACAGGTACACACACACACACACACACCTGTTAATAAGAACAACGCATCGTTTGAGACGTTTTTCTGGAATGTAAGCAGCTTTGACTCGGGTGTCAGAGGAAAGATGAGACATGTTGATGTGGGTTATTTCCATAATGTGGTCCTGCTGTCTCACCTCCTTCCTGACGGGTCCACATCAGCACCAGGACTACCGTATTTTCCGGTTGATAAGTCGCACCGCCCTATAAGTCGCATTGTCCAATTATGTCCAACAAATTGGAAAAATCCATAAACATGTCGCACCGCCGTATAAGTCGCATCTATTACGCGTCACCGCTGACGACCCGAAATGTGGACCGGTGGTTAGCTCTGATGCAAATGGCTGCCACACGGAAGGACTTTAACAAGATTAACACGATAAAAACAATTATTTGTTTGCTGAAAATTATAGCAAAGATGTGTCTTGGCTGAACTTTTCCTTAATAAATTAACATACTTGTCAAATCAGCTGGATTTAAAAAGTAGTTTTGGTACGTTCACTCGCACGGGTGGGACCTCAGCATTTTCTTTAAAATTTAGCAAGATAAACACTTAAAAAAATATTTGTTAGCTGACATTATAGCAAAAGTGTTTCTGAGTTTAACCGTTCCTTAATAAATTAACGAAATGGTCAAATCTGCTGGATTTAAATTGTTTCGCTTTGACGTCTTCCAAACTGTCCCGCGCTGTGAAAATAAATTATATAAATAAATCGAATTTTAGCTCAAATTTGAGCTCAAACAACTCCAACCGCTAACAGTTTGTAAATGTCCATCCAGTAATTACGTTCTGTAAGTTTCAACAAAATCTGTCCTGTGGTTCACGAGTTATTTTGCAAAATGGTACCGGTGCCCGTTAAAATACGGAGTTAACCGCTAACAATCTACGATGCTAAAACATTGAATTTTAGCTCTAAACATCTCCTACAGCTAACAGTTTGTAAATGTCCACCCAGTAATTACTTTCTGTAAGTTTCAACAAAATCTGTCCTGGGGTTTAGTAGTTCATACCTCCAGAGCAGGAGGCCGGGCTGCGACAGAGTCAGTCCGACCAGAGGAGGTTGCCATCGGACACATGAGGTGGGAACGGTCGGTGGACCCTAGCTGCCGAAAGTGGTACTGCACCATTTTTTTTGCCAAAATGAAAAACGGTCGTATCTGAGCCAAAAATTGGTCTAAAAATAAGGGGAAAAATCCATAAATATGTCTCTTCGCCCTATAAGTCGCAGGGCATGCAAATTAGGAAAAAGGGTGCAACTTATATGCCGGAAAATACTGTAGTTCCTGCTGTCTCATCTCCCTCCTGACTGGTCCACATCAGCACCAGGACTGGTTCCTGCAGTCTCACCAGACCCAGATGTTCTGTTCGCATCCTGCTGGCTGCTCCTTTCATGCTGTTGTGTTAACAGGTTGTGGGAAGGGGGGGCTTGTGAAGATGACCCAGGTGAGCGCAGACGGATAAAAGAAAACATCTGTAATCTGGTAGACGTGTCGTGTGGCACCAGGTCTGGTTGGACCGGTTCAGCCAGCCCGCATGAACTTCAACCACTCTTATATCAGTTCTGTTTGCTCCACAAGAATCCAGCCGACGCACTTCCTCAGAAATGTTGTTTCTGAAAGTTCAAGGCAGAATCTTTTATCCACCGCGTCACTTCAGTCACCTGCAGCAGGAGGCGGAGCTCCTCACCAGCACGTGGTGGTTAAATCATTTCACTTCTTTTTCAGAAACTGCAGTTTCTGAAGCTTGCAGCTTACTGTCACGTGCACGGCTTGTAAAACTGTATTCTTGACCGTGCACGTTGTTTTTGTTGACTGTGTCAACAGCTGCCGCCATGTTTCTGATTTAATCTGACATGAGCAGAGCTCCTGCAGGACTCAGAATCCAGGTCCAGACCTAAACCGGGTGTGGGACGCCTGCGGCGGCCAAAGGGACGGGACTCTGAGACTCATGAGAGAGCAACGAGAATCTCAGAGAACGTTCGGAGACTGTCAGGTTCTGGGTTTAGGGTGACGGCCTCCTTTGGCGGTGCTGTTGGACCTGCAGGGACTTTCTTCTCTCCGTTCTGAGAATGCTGCAGCTGCAGTTTGATTTTCTGTTCTGCTTCCTGAGTGTTGGCTCTGGAGTGTTTTTATTCTCTTGACCTGAGCCTCTTGTGTCTGCAGAGTCGCCGGCGGTGAACTCTTTGACTTCCTGGCAGAGAAAGAGTCTCTGAGCGAAGAGGAGGCCACTCAGTTCCTGAAACAGATCCTGGATGGAGTTCTGTACCTGCACTCTAAACGGATCGCTCATTTTGACCTGAAGGTAAGACAGGTGGCAAACCTCTGACCGCCTGGTTCTTCAGAACCGGTCTTGGGTTTAATAACCTGCAGAGTCGGGCTGCTTCACTGAGGTCCATCAGCGAAGACGAACCTTTCACAAGCTGTCAGGTGGACTGAGCCTCTTGGTTCTCCTTCACTGACTGGGTTCTGTTTTTGTCTCACTCTTGTTGTTGTTGTTGTTTGTGTTTGCAGCCGGAGAACATCATGCTGCTCAACCGCTCAGTGCCTCACCCGCGCATTAAGCTCATCGACTTCGGACTGGCCCACAAGATCGACTTTAGCAACGACTTCAAGAACATCTTTGGAACGCCAGAGTTCGTGGGTCCGTTTGAACGAACTTCTGTTTTTATTGTTTGTTTGTTTGTTTGGCTGATATTTCTGCACAAAGAGCCCGGTGTAGAAGCTTCAGACTCAGGAGTGGCTTCACTCTCTGCAGTCGGTCCATTAAAATCACAAGTCCCAGTGGAAACGAAGCCTAAACGTTGGTTCCACCTGGGAGGCTCTTTAAAACTTTAAAATTGAAATAATTAAACATTTTAATAAGAAATGAGCAATAGTAAATTGTGTGTGTAGTGTGTGGTTTGTGTGTGTGTGTTGACCTGAAGAGTCACAACATCTTGTGTTTGTTTCAGCTCCAGAGGTGGTGAACTACGAGCCTTTAGGCCTGGAGTCGGACATGTGGTGAGTTGATGCTGTTTGAAAAATTTGCATTTAAACCTGATTTGTTGACTTCCTGTTTGAGTTTAATGACTTCCTGTTCGAGTTCAACGACTTCCTGTTTGTTCAAGTTCCTGTTTGTTCAACAAGTTCCTGTTTGTTCAACAAGTTCCTGTTTGTTCAACAAGTTCCTGTTTGTTCAACAAGTTCCTGTTTGTTCAACAAGTTCCTGTTTGTTCAACAAGTTCCTGTTTGTTCAACAAGTTGAACAAACAAGTTCCTGTTTGTTCAACAAGTTCCTGTTTGAATTTAGCGACTTCCCGTTTGAGCTTAGCGACTTCCCGTTTGAGCTTAGCGACTTCCCGTTTGAGCTTAGCGACTTCCCGTTTGAACTTAGCGACTTCCCGTTTGAGCTTAGCGACTTCCCGTTTGAGCTTAGCGACTTCCCGTTTGAGTTTGATTTCCTGTTTGAGCTTAACAACTTCCTGTTTGAGTTTGATTTCCTGTTTGAACTTAACAACTTCCTGTTTGAGTTTGATTTCCTGTTTGAGCTTAACAACTTCCTGTTTGAGTTTGATTTCCTGTTTGAGCTTAACAACTTCCTGTTTGAGTTTGATTTCCTGTTTGAGTTTAACAACTTCCTGTTGGAGTTTGTCAACTTCCTGTTGGAGTTTATCAACTTCCTGTTGGAGTTTATCAACTTCCTGTTGGAGTTTTTTTATTTTATTTATTTATTTTTATTTTTTTTTATTGAACATTTTAGAACATACAGAACAAAAGGCACACAAATAACAAATGACAATCTCAAAATTACAATGATATATATAAACATGTACAAATATCTACTAACATACCTCCTAATGTAAACATTCTTAAATTAGCGACTTCCTGTTGGTGTTTAGCGACTTCCCGTTTGAGCTTAGCGACTTCCCGTTTGAGTTTGATTTCCTGTTTGAGCTTAACAACTTCCTGTTTGAGTTTGATTTCCTGTTTGAGCTTAACAACTTCCTGTTTGAGTTTGATTTCCTGTTTGATCTTAACAACTTCCTGTTTGAGTTTGATTTCCTGTTTGAGCTTAACAACTTCCTGTTTGAGTTTGATTTCCTGTTTGAGCTTAACAACTTCCTGTTGGAGTTTATCAACTTCCTGTTGGAGTTTATCAACTTCCTGTTGGAGTTTATCAACTTCCTGTTGGAGTTTATCAACTTCCTGTTGGAGATTATCAACTTCCTGTTGGAGTTTATCAACTTCCTGTTGGAGTTTATCGACTTCCCGTTGGAGTTTATCAACTTCCCGTTTGAGCTTAGCGACTTCCCGTTTGAGCTTAGCGACTTCCTGTTTGAGCTTAGCGACTTCCTGTTTGAGTTTAACAACTTCCTGTTTGAGTTTAACAACTTCCTGTTTGAGTTTAACAACTTCCTGTTTGAGTTTAACAACTTCCTGTTTGAGTTTAACAACTTCCTGTTTGAGTTTAACAACTTCCTGTTTGAGTTTAACAACTTCCTGTTTGAGTTTAACAACTTCCTGTCCAGGTGTACTGACCTCCTGTCGTATCTTGTCCTGTTTGTGTTCAGGAGTATCGGAGTCATCACCTACATCCTGTGAGTAACATCTCCTCACCTTCTGACCTCTCAAACCTGTGAAAACATTAGTTTTCCTGAAAACCTGAAGGTGTTGCACCTGACTGTTAGATGAATGTTTGACCTTTAACCTTTGTTTTCCTCAACACATTGGTGATGATTTAACTTCTTGTCTGATTGACAGAACCGTCTTTCGGCTCCTTTCTGCGCTGAAGTCTCTTTATAACCACCTCAAAGTGAAAGAGTGATCACGTGTTTGTCTTTTGTGTGTTTGTTAGCAAAATATCTCATGAACTACTGAATGGATTCATTTGAATTGACAGAAAGTAATCATTCAACAAATCTAATGCAGATTAACTTTAGGAGTTAATCAAGATGGCTGCCACAGCTAACCGTTAGCCAACACAGGAAGTCAGGTTTACAGATGTAGTGAGGCATCTGGTGTGGTAGTAGCTGAGAGTCACTGGTAACCAGACCTTTACTGGACAGATTTAATGTTCTTCTGACCAAAGAGCTGCTTCACAGGAAATAAAGTCCTGAAAACAGCTGAACCGTTACATAACCGGAGCTGCTCAGAAACACGGTTTGATTTTTGCATTTCGCTGTAAAACACGCCTCGGGACTCGTGCACATCCAGCGTGCACAGAGTGAGATCCTGCTGTCAGCCCACACAACCATCACAGCCCAGGAAATAGACGGATCCCTGCAGGTTCTTAACGCTGCGGTGGAGAGGCGGGCCGGCTGCTCCGGTTCTGGAGAGGGGAAAACCTGTCTGTGCTTAGAATAAAACATGTGTTTATGTGCACGTGTCTGCGCACGTGCCTGTGCACAGAATGCATCTTTAATCAGCCTGATTGTACAAACCAGATTCCAAAAAAGTTGGGACACTAAACAAATTGTGAATAAAAACTGAATGCAATGATGTGGAGATGCCAACATCTAATATTTTATTCAGAATAGAACACAAATCACAGATCAAAAGTTTAAACTGAGAGAATGTTTCATTTTAAGGGAAAAATATGTTGTTTCAAAAATTTCATGGCGTCAACCAATCCCAAAAAAGTTGGGACAAGTCCATTTTTACCTTCTTCTTCCAACACTCAACAGACGTCTGTGGACAGAGGAGACCAGTTTCTCAAGTTTAGAAATAGGAATGCTCTCCCATTCATGTCTAATACAGGCCTCTAACTGTTCAATCATCTTGGGCCTTCTTTGTCACACCTTCCTCTTTATGATGCACCAAATGTTCTCTATAGGTGAAAGATCTGGACTGCAGGCTGGACATTTCAGTACCCGGATCCTTCTCCTACGTAGCCATGATGTTGTGATTGCTGCAGAATGTGGTCTGGCATTATCTTGTTGAAAAATGCAGGGTCTTCCCTGAAAGAGATGACGTCTAGATGGAGCATATGTTGTTCTAGAACCTGAACATAGTTCTCTGCATTAATGGTGCCTTTCCAGACATGCAAGCTGCCCATGCCACAAGCGCTCATGCAACCCCATACCATCAGTGATGCAGGCTTCTGAACGGAGCGTTGATAACAACTTGGGCTATCCTTGTCCTCTCTGGTCCGGATGACATGGCGTCCCAGTGTTCCATAAAGAACTTCAAATCGTGACTCATCTGACACAGAACAGTCTTCCATTTTGCCACACTCCATTTTAAATGACCCCTGGCCCAGTGCAAACGTCTGAGCTTGTGGAGCTTGCTTAGAAATGGCTTCCTCTTTGCACTGTAGAGTTTCAGCTGCAACGGTGGATTGTGTTCACTGACAATGCTTTCTGGAAGTATTCCTGAGCCCATTCTGTTATTTCCTTGACAGTGGCATTCCTGTTTGAGGTGCAGTGACGTTTAAGGGCCCGGAGATCACGAGCATCCAGTAGAGTTTTACGACCTTGACCCTTACGCACAGTGATTGTTCCAGATTCTCTGAATCTTTTGATGATGTCATGCACGTATGCTGGTGAAGATTCTCAGTCGTCCAGGACATGATAAAAATCAAAAAGGCATTCAATACAAGATCAACTGGACTTTATTTGTTGCAGAAGACGTTTCGACCTCTATCCAGGGGGCTTTTTCAATTCACGGTTGATGATGATAACTTAAAAGTCTTTGCTATTTTACGCTGGGTAACACCATTCTGGTATTGCTGCAGTATCTTTCTGCGCAACAATGGTGGAATTGGTGATCCTCTTACCACCTTGGCTTCTGAGAGACACTGACACTCTGAGAAGCTCTTTTTATACCCAATCATGTTGTCAATTGACCTAATTACCTGTAGTGTTAATTGGTCTTCCAGATGTTCGTTATATGCTCAATTTCCTTTTTCCAGCCACTTATTGCTACTTGTCCCAACTTTTTTGGGATTTGTTGACACTGAAATTTTGAGTCAACATATTTTTCCTTTAAAATGTTACATTTACTCAGATTAAACTTTTGATCTGTCATCTTTGTTCTATTCTGAATAAAATATTGACATTTGCCATCTCCACATCATTGCATTCAGTTTTTATTCACAATTTGTTTAGTGTCCCAACTTTTTTGGAATCTGGTTTGTATTTTAAACAGACGGTGATGTCGTGCCCCCAGCTTCAGTCAGTCCAGCATCTTTACTCGCACTCTTCTGTCCTCGGTGCTGATGTTGACGCCTTTTGCTGATGTGTCTCTGTCCTGCAGTCTCAGCGGCGCCTCGCCCTTCCTGGGGGACACCAAGCAGGAGACGCTGGCCAACGTGTCGGCCGTCGACTACAGCTTTGACGAGGAGTTCTTCAGCAGCACCAGCGTCCTGGCCAAAGATTTCATCTCAAGACTTCTGGTCAAAGACCCAAAGTACGTAAACTCCTTTAATAAAGAGATGCAGATGTGGAGCAGCTGGATGTTTTCATCAGAAAATCTCCGTTCATGAGTGTTTCTTTACGGGGCTGTTTCTTTTTAAACACGAGAAGTTTGTTTGTCCTCAGTCAGTAAATCACCTGAATGCATGAAGAGCAGGTCAGAACATCACCACCACACGTTCACGTGTCAGGACCCCTTGTTCCTGGACGGAGCAGGAGATGGGTCAACAGATCAGTCTCCTCCGTTGTAATGAGGGCGTTGTTTCGGTCAGTTGTGGTGAAGAAAGACTCCAACTCTCACCTGTGGTCCTGAGGTTTGGATCTGAAAGAACGAGATCTGGATACGAGCAGCTGAAATGTGCTTCCTTCGTAGGGTGGAGGCTCAGCCTTAGTGATAGGAGGAGGAGCTGCTCCTCTTCATCAGGAGGAGTCAGCTGAGGAGGTTCATCTGACCGTGATATACCATACCATACCAACTTTATTTCTAAAGCACTTTATACAACCGTAGGACCAAAGTGCTGTACACGAACATAAAATACAGTACAAAAACATAAAATAGAACGGTCAGGTATAACAACAACACTTAAAACAATAAAATTTCACACAAAACAAAATCAAACATCTCGGATTGCGCCAAAAGCCAAAGAAAAAAGATGAGTTTTAAGAAGAGACTTGAAAACAGCAAGGGAAGAGAACTGTCTTATGTCACTCGGAAGATCATTCCAGAGTTTGGGGGCAATCACAGAAAAAGCACGGTCACCTCTGAGCTTAAGCTTAGTTTTCTGGATCTTCAGAAACTGCTGGTCAACTGATCTGAGAGAACGGAAAGGAGTGTAAAAATGTAGCAGCTCAGTCAAGTAAGGAGGAGAGTGGCCATTTAGAGCTTTAAAAGAAAATAAAAGTATCTTAAAGTGAATCCTATAATAAACTGGTAACCAATGCAAAGAGGCCAAAACAGGGGAAATACTGTCAAATTTCCGTGTACCTTTTTAAAAAAAGTCGTGCGGCAGCATTTTGACCATTTGAAGCTGGAAATGCATGAATCACTTATGCCAGCATAAAGTGCATTACAATAATCCAGCTGTGTGGTCACGAATGCATGGGTTGCTGTTTCAAAATGCTGCCTTGGAAGAATGGGTTTCACTTTAGCTAACTGCCTTAAGTGAAAAAAGCTAGATCTCACAACTGTTTTGATATGAGATTCCAGCCTTAGATCTGCATCTATCTTTACCCCCAGATTCATAACAACTGGCTTTATATATTGAGTCAGTAGGCAGTCAACAGGCAAAAACTTCCATATGAACTTCCAAAAATCACCACCTCTGTCTCGTCTTCATTCAGTTTAAAATTTTTTAGAGACATCCAAGTCTTCAAATCTTCCAAACATGGACGCAAAGACTGGAGAGAAGTGGAGTCTGCTTTCTTTTCCGGTACATAAATCTGTGTATCATCTGCGTAGCAATGAAAGGCAATCCCGTACTTTCTAAAAACTGAGCCAAGAGGAAGAAGATAAACAGGAATTGAAGAGGGCTCATATCTTCTGGACGCCTCTCTTTGGAGGTTTTCCAGGCACGTCCCGCTGAGAAGAGGCCCAGGTCAGACCCAGAACTTTGGGGTTGTACATCCTCTCTGGTTTGGGAAGACCTTGGAGTCTCCCAGAGGAGCTGGAGAACGTCTGTGGGAGAGGGAGGTCTGGGGTTCTCTCCTGGACCTGTTCCCTCTGCGACCCGACACAGAAGATGTTTCTGTTCAGGGTTCGTTTGCTTCCATCGCTTGTTTAGTTTGATGACAGCTGAGTGGACTTGTGTCTGCTCTGACACCAGAATCTGAAACTGATGAAAACCATCACGACTTCTGTTCTTTCCTCTCAGAGAAGACCTGCAGGAGTCCTGTTGAGGAGAGCAGCTGGACCTGGGCAGGTGTAGTTTTTTTAAAAACAGGAGTTGAAGTTTTCAGCAGCTGAGTGTTTCTGTTCAGACCGGACGTCTTTCATCGTGGACTCAGACTCCTTCCTGCGGTTGTTTACTGGAGCTCGCCTCGTTAGCCCTGAAGACGAGGAGCGGGTCCGAGTGGGTCCTAACGGGTTCTGAGACATTCCAAACAGCAGCCGCTGCGTTGCTCGGTGAAATGTCCTCTGGCTCCGGGTCCTGGGATTGTCCCGACTGTCTCCGTCCCTCGTTAGAGTTGCTGTGGAGACGGCTGAATGGACGGAGCTGCCACCGGACCTTTCCCAGCGTTAACGAGCCGTTTGTCTCCGAGCAGCGGAGCCAGAGCCAGAGGTTAAACTGACGCCATCTTTGTTAACAGACTTGATCAGTTTAACTGCTGGGGGCTCCAAGGACCTGATCCAGGAGGGTTTTAATTATTTACACCGTCGGCTGATGGATGCTCTCAGCCGACAGATCCAACGAAGCAGCACCGCTCATCGTTTTAGTCTCTGCTAGAATCCATCATCATCATCCTCGAACCGGAGAATCAGAAACATCAAACTGTGTCATTTCACACAACCTGGGCTCACTCTGCGAAACATTTCAAAGACAACACTGTTTATTTATTTATTTACCGTTTATTTATTTAAAGTGTTCTTGAAGAGAAAATGTGAGAGGTCCCTGCAGGAAGTGATGTTTAAAGATGAATTTTAAAAAGTTCAGCTGATCTGAACCATTCGTGTGAACGTTTATGAAACATTCACTCTGTTGTGATCCAGTTTTCTTCCGTACGTTTTTCAGCACGATTCTGATTCCACAGTTTTCAGCTATTTAATCAAATCATGAATCAAAACGTTCGGCTCTTTCAGGACAATCCTGCTATGACTTTTGGTTCTGGTGCAACTTTAGCTTTTTGAAATATTAAGCTTTTCTGACATTGTTTTTAATAGAAAATGAATTGAGCTCATTTACATCCTTCAGATCTTTAGATCTGTTTACAACTTTTTACTGCTCCTTTCACATTTTATTCTTCTTCAGCTGCTTTCAGCTAATTTCAGCTGTTTTTTTTCACCTGTTTTGTGCTCCAATAAGCTTCTTCTAACTATAACATGTTTGTGCTTCTTCTAATTTCATATCGTTTATCACCTTTCGGCTTATTTCTGCTAGTTTCTGCCATTTCAGCTACTATTTGGCTGTTTTATTTCTGCTAAAAAAAAAATTTTCATTCATTTCAACTTTTTTCAGCCTAATTCAGCAAAAACGTTCTCTCGACACTTTCTTCTGGTAATTTAAGTTACTTAAAGGGGACCAAATGTAGGATATATAATTTTTTGTGGTTTATCTGTGAGCTATCCAGACCATTTTCAGTCAATTTTATACACAAAATAATGCTTAGATAAAAAAATATCCCCTTTCTAATTCTGCCAAATTTCACTTCCGTTCTAAACGACCGGTTTATGAATAATGAGGTCTGAAAGCCACGCCCTACAAAGACCTATTTACATTAACTACGCCCTCTGTAACAGCCAGTATCTCTAATATGTTGTTATTTTAAAATTAGCTCTTTTTTATTACTCATTTGACTTACTGTTAGTGCTAGTAGCTTAAGATAACTTACCAAAAGCCCTCTGCGCGCGCCGCCATTTGCAGCTCCTTTTTTTAGCATTAGCCTCGAATAGCTTTTCCTCCTCCGAGCCGGGAGGTGTTAGCTCCGCTCGTTGCATGCGGCGCTTTTGGGAGCGATCACTGCTTCAGTCCACACACAAGGTTCACAGAATGTCTCGCTCCAGTTAATTTATCCGCATGAGGCAACCTTTGACCGGACCCCCGGACCTCAAAAGTCAGTAGCTCCCAACAACTCCCGCACGCAAATGGTGTCTTCGCCGGCGGTCTGCAAAACAAAAGGCTTAAAAAAAAAAAAGGGATGCCGCGACCGGGAGGCGAACCCGTGTCCTTCGGATTACGAGTCCGGTTCACTACCTCTGGGCCAACCGGGTAGTTATGTAAAAAGCAGTCTTTCATCGTATAAGAAATAATCACAACCACCTACATTTAGAACGCTGAAGTTTTGATAAGATTTTGATGAAGTGAAAGGTATTCTTAAAATAAATAAGTTGCTAATCTGAAAATATATCGATCAGTGGTGCTTGATGGTACAGACTGTCGCCCCGCGAGAGAGTGTGTGTGTGCACAGTTTTCTGCCGGCTGCGCGTTGGGAGCGATATTACACTAAAAATTGAACTAAAACGTAAAAATAACAATTATAAAGTATTATTATGTCGATGTATATATCTAGTCTCACCCCGATTTCTCCGAAACAAAAGGCTTTAAAAAAAAGGGGGGAAAAAAAGATGCCGTTAACGGGATGCGATCTCCGCTCTCCTGCGTGGCGGTCAAGTGTCGTAACCGCTCAACCAAACTGACAGTTGTGCAAAAGTAGTCCTTCATCATATAAGAAGTGTAATCCTTCTTCGGTAATGTCGCCGGGACATTGCCATTAAAAATAAAATTAAGCCACGCATCTCTGCTCTCTGAGACTGGAAGAGTGTGTATCGACACATGTTGTGTAATGCAGCCAACAACGCAACATTTAACTTTAGGAGCCATTCTGCTGAGATGAACTATTCTTCTTCTTCTCCATTTGATTTATGGCGGATCGCAAACAACTGTTAGGTGCATACCGCCACCTAGTGTGCAGGCTGAGATGAACTCAGGAACCGCGTGGGTGGAGCATCACCAGGGGTTGCTAGGTTACGGGGGCGGGACAAAGGTTGGGATGGGTTGTGGCTGTGGGTTGTGGCTACGGTTTGTGACGCCACAAACCGCAGGAAGTGCAATCGAGACGTTTTTATCCCTGAAAAATAAATCGACTTAGAGTAAATAAACCACTTGGTGCATTTTTTTGGCCTTAGGACTGTTTTTTTATGAAGTAAATACCCAAAGTTGAGTAAAAAAACCATTAAAAAGTGAATTTTGAATATGTGGTCCCCTTTAATGCTTTTAAGCTACTTCCAGCAGTTTTTTTGTTGTTGCTCATTTCAGCTTTTTTCAGATAATTTCCACAATTTTGTGCTAGTTTATGCTTCTTTCAGAAAAATGTGTTCTTTCTGCTTGTTCTGCTAATTTAAGCGTGTTCTACCTTTCCTGCTACCTTTTTTAGCTTCACTAATTTCAGCTAATTTCTGGTAAATTACAGATTTTTGTGGTAATTTCTGCTACTTTCAGACTAATTAATTTATTTCTGCTAATTTCAGCTTGTTATGCTCCTTTCAGCTTTTTTCCTGCTAGTTTCAGCTTTTTATGATATTTCAGCTACTATTTAGCTGTTTTTATGCTAAATTTAGCCTTTACAGCTACTGGGTAGTTCCACATTTTTTATCTCATTTCAGCTCCATCCACTTTCTTTTTGTAGTTTAAGCTTCTTTCTGCCTCTTAAGCAACTTTTCAGCTATTTTATGCTAATTTCTGCCCTTTTTTTTAGCTAATTTCCTATTTTTGTGCTCATTTCTGCTTATTTAAACCTAATTAAGAAAACATCTTTCTGCTTTCTTCTGCTAACTTATGCTTGCTCTTCCATTTCAGCTACATTTCAGCATGTTTTAGCTAATTTCAGCTGTTTTTCAGCAAGTTCTTCAGCAATAAGCATTCAGACTTTGTTTTCTCAGTTTCTCTAGTTTAAATTAAATTTAACACAGTTTAAAAAGGAAATGACTAAAAGCTACAAAGGTTGTGTCATTTCATCTCTAAGGTAAAAGTAGTTTTAGCTCCTGTTTGAAACTTTAATGTGACAGAACAATCTGCTCAGGTTTGGTTGCTCTAACATCAAACGTTTAGTCGTTCATATAATTTAATACGTTAGCACGTTTCTCTTTGTTGCTTTGTTCGTGTCTCTAAACTGGGATCATTTCTTGACAAAGTTTCTGTCACTCGTTTCTGCTCCGTTTGCCGTCAGGCTCCAGGAATCCTTCATTAAACTCCATTTTCAGTTTTATTCACGTTTTTAAATTCAACTTTCAGCAGGAAAATAACCAAAGGAGTTCCTGTTCTGCCTTAAAATCACAGCAGGTTATCTTTAAAAATAATAAAAACTCTGTTTTTTAATTAAACCTCATCGATTCACTAGTGACCTCTGATTATTTATTTAACGTCCGATTGGATGAAAACCAGTTTTCCCCGTTTTATGTGAAATAATGAACCATTGAGTTGATTAAAGTAGATGCTGTTGATGTTTCTGGTCACTGATTGTTTGTTTATCTCCAGAAAGAGAATGACGATCCAGGACACCCTGCAGCACCCCTGGATCAAGGTCTGCATCATCACGTTCTGACCTGAAACGCTGTTTCTGCAGCTAATCCAAGAAAAATGACGAGTTTGTGTTTGTGAACGCAGCCCAAAGACACTCAGCAGGTTCTGAGCAGGAAGGAGTCGGCCGTCAACATGGAGAAGTTCAAAAAGTTTGCAGCTCGAAGGAAATGGAAGGTGAGGTCGTTTCTGAGACGTCTCCTCAACATCTGGACCTTCTGCCTCAGCAGATGTTCCTCCTAATTAACTCCACTTTTCCCTCCCGGGGTCAACGCGTCTGACGCTTCTGTCCTGCTTAAAATAATCTGAAAGTTAAAGGGTGTGTGTTTCTGAACAGTTAATATCTTACCTGCTGCAGATGGCTCTTTGAGTGGCCTCAGTTTGGAGAACCTGTTTATTTCTAACAGGACTGATGAGCTAAAGGTCAAAGTGTACTGCAGAGAGATTGACAGGAAGTTGTTTAATAAGCATTTTGTCTGCAGTCACATGTGAACTGATCAGAATCTAAAGACGGAACCTTTAGAGATGTAAACTGTAGACGTGCTTTTTAAGCTTTAAAGCAACATGATCGAGGACAGAAATCATCGTCCATCTTCAGATCAATATTTCTGTAAAGGTTCTGGTTCAGACTTGTCTGTGATGAAGTCCAGAAGCTGCAGGTTCAGTGATGAAGTCCAGAAGCTGCAGGTTCAGCGATGAAGTCCAGAAGCTGCAGGTTCAGCGATGAAGTCCAGAAGCTGCAGGTTCAGTGATGAAGTCCAGAAGCTGCAGGTTCAGCGATGAAGTCCAGAAGCTGCAGGTTCAGTGATGAAGTCCAGAAGCTGCAGGTTCAGTGATGAAGTCCAGAAGCTGCAGGTTCAGCGATGAAGTCCAGAAGCTGCAGGTTCAGTGATGAAGTCCAGAAGCTGCAGGTTCAGTGATGAAGTCCAGAAGCTGCAGGTTCAGCGATGAAGTCCAGAAGCTGCAGGTTCAGTGATGAAGTCCAGAAGCTGCAGGTTCAGCGATGAAGTCCAGAAGCTGCAGGTTCAGCGATGAAGTCCAGAAGCTGCAGGTTCAGTGATGAAGTCCAGAAGCTGCAGGTTCAGCGATGAAGTCCAGAAGCTGCAGGTTCAGTGATGAAGTCCAGAAGCTGCAGGTTCAGCGATGAAGTCCAGAAGCTGCAGGTTCAGCGATGAAGTCCAGAAGCTGCAGGTTCAGTGATGAAGTCCAGAAGCTGCAGGTTCAGTGATGAAGTCCAGAAGCTGCAGGTTCAGTGATGAAGTCCAGAAGCTGCAGGTTCAGTGATGAAGTCCAGAAGCTGCAGGTTCAGTGATGAAGTCCAGAAGCTGCAGGTTCAGTGATGAAGTCCAGAAGCTGCAGGTTCAGTGATGAAGTCCAGAAGCTGCAGGTTCAGTGATGAAGTCCAGAAGCTGCAGGTTCAGTGATGAAGTCCAGAAGCTGCAGGTTCAGTGATGAAGTCCAGAAGCTGCAGGTTCAGCGATGAAGTCCAGAAGCTGCAGGTTCAGCGATGAAGTCCAGAAGCTGCAGGTTCAGCGATGAAGTCCAGAAGCTGCAGGTTCAGCGATGAAGTCCAGAAGCTGCAGGTTCAGCGATGAAGTCCAGAAGCTGCAGGTTCAGCGATGAAGTCCAGAAGCTGCAGGTTCAGCGATGAAGTCCAGAAGCTGCAGGTTCAGCGATGAAGTCCAGAAGCTGCAGGTTCAGCGATGAAGTCCAGAAGCTGCAGGTTCAGCGATGAAGTCCAGAAGCTGCAGGTTCAGCGATGAAGTCCAGAAGCTGCAGGTTCAGCGATGAAGTCCAGAAGCTGCAGGTTCAGCGATGAAGTCCAGAAGCTGCAGGTTCAGCGATGAAGTCCAGAAGCTGCAGGTTCAGCGATGAAGTCCAGAAGCTGCAGGTTCAGCGATGAAGTCCAGAAGCTGCAGGTTCAGCGATGAAGTCCAGAAGCTGCAGGTTCAGCGATGAAGTCCAGAAGCTGCAGGTTCAGTGATGAAGTCCAGAAGCTGCAGGTTCAGTGATGAAGTCCAGAAGCTGCAGGTTCAGTGATGCTCGGCAGGAAACGTTTTCTCTAACAGTTCAGGTCAGCGGGTTACCGAGACAGATCTGAGACTCTGGGAGGAAACAGAGCAGGGAATCAGTTTAAACGTCCACGTGTTTAACAGCTAGCGGGCATGCTAACGCTAACGCGGGTCGACATGAACTCCTTCCACTCCTGCTCACTCGTTCTTCTTCTCCACAGCAATCCGTCCGTCTCATCTCTTTATGCAACCGGCTGTCGCGCTCCTTCCTGTCCCGGAGCAACATCAGCGTGGCTCGCAGTGATGACACACTGGTAAGACTGGAGGGGTGGAGGGGTGGATGAAGGGATGGATGGGTGGTTAGGTGGATGAACAGAGGGATGGATGGATGGATGGTGGTTTAGGATCAGGCTCCTCTCTGCCTCTGATCTGTCTCCAGACTTGGATGGAGGAAGTTGTTCCTGGTTCAGCTCCATCAGAACCGACTGAATAAAAACAAACAAACTTCCAGGAAGAGCAGGAAGGTTCTGCTCCATTAGAGCCTGGATCTGGGTCCACAGTCCTCTGTCTGAGTCCACAGTCCTCTGTCTGGGTCCACAGTCCTCTGTCTGGGTCCACAGTCCTCTATCTGGGTCCACAGTCCTCTGTCTGGGTCCACAGTCCTCTATCTGGGTCCACAGTCCTCTGTCTGGGTCCACAGTCCTCTGTCTGGGTCCACAGTCCTCTATCTGGGTCCACAGTCCTCTGTCTGGGTCCACAGTCCTCTATCTGGGTCCACAGTCCTCTGTCTGGGTCCACAGTCCTCTGTCTGGGTCCACAGTCCTCTGTCTGGGTCCACAGTCCTCTGTCTGGGTCCACAGTCCTCTATCTGGGTCCACAGTCCTCTGTCTGGGTCCACAGTCCTCTATCTGGGTCCACAGTCCTCTATCTGGGTCCACAGTCCTCTGTCTGGGTCCACAGTCCTCTATCTGGGTCCACAGTCCTCTGTCTGGGTCCACAGTCCTCTATCTGGGTCCACAGTCCTCTATCTGGGTCCACAGTCCTCTATCTGGGTCCACAGTCCTCTGTCTGGGTCCACAGTCCTCTGTCTGGGTCCACAGTCCTCTGTCTGGGTCCACAGTCCTCTATCTGGGTCCACAGTCCTCTGTCTGGGTCCACAGTCCTCTGTCTGGGTCCACAGTCCTCTATCTGGGTCCACAGTCCTCTATCTGGGTCCACAGTCCTCTGTCTGGGTCCACAGTCCTCTGTCTGGGTCCACAGTCCTCTGTCTGGGTCCACAGTCCTCTATCTGGGTCCACAGTCCTCTGTCTGGGTCCACAGTCCTCTATCTGGGTCCACAGTCCTCTGTCTGGGTCCACAGTCCTCTGTCTGGGTCCACAGTCCTCTGTCTGGGTCCACAGTCCTCTGTCTGGGTCCACAGTCCTCTGTCTGGGTCCACAGTCCTCTATCTGGGTCCACAGTCCTCTGTCTGGGTCCACAGTCCTCTGTCTGGGTCCACAGTCCTCTGTCTGGGTCCACAGTCCTCTGTCTGGGTCCACAGTCCTCTGTCTGGGTCCACAGTCCTCTGTCTGGGTCCACAGTCCTCTGTCTGGGTCCACAGTCCTCTATCTGGGTCCACAGTCCTCTGTCTGGGTCCACAGTCCTCTGTCTGGGTCCACAGTCCTCTGTCTGGGTCCACAGTCCTCTGTCTGGGTCCACAGTCCTCTGTCTGGGTCCACAGTCCTCTGTCTGGGTCCACAGTCCTCTGTCTGGGTCCACAGTCCTCTGTCTGGGTCCACAGTCCTCTGTCTGGGTCCACAGTCCTCTGTCTGGGTCCACAGTCCTCTGTCTGGGTCCACAGTCCTCTGTCTGGGTCCACAGTCCTCTGTCTGGGTCCACAGTCCTCTGTCTGGGTCCACAGTCCTCTGTCTGGGTCCACAGTCCTCTGTCTGGGTCCACAGTCCTCTGTCTGGGTCCACAGTCCTCTGTCTGGGTCCACAGTCCTCTGTCTGGGTCCACAGTCCTCTGTCTGGGTCCACAGTCCTCTGTCTGGGTCCACAGTCCTCTATCTGGGTCCACAGTCCTCTGTCTGGGTCCACAGTCCTCTGTCTGGGTCCACAGTCCTCTGTCTGGGTCCACAGTCCTCTGTCTGGGTCCACAGTCCTCTGTCTGGGTCCACAGTCCTCTATCTGGGTCCACAGTCCTCTGTCTGGGTCCACAGTCCTCTGTCTGGGTCCACAGTCCTCTGTCTGGGTCCACAGTCCTCTGTCTGGGTCCACAGTCCTCTGTCTGGGTCCACAGTCCTCTGTCTGGGTCCACAGTCCTCTGTCTGGGTCCACAGTCCTCTGTCTGGGTCCACAGTCCTCTGTCTGGGTCCACAGTCCTCTGTCTGGGTCCACAGTCCTCTGTCTGGGTCCACAGTCCTCTATCTGGGTCCACAGTCCTCTGTCTGGGTCCACAGTCCTCTGTCTGGGTCCACAGTCCTCTGTCTGGGTCCACAGTCCTCTGTCTGGGTCCACAGTCCTCTGTCTGGGTCCACAGTCCTCTGTCTGGGTCCACAGTCCTCTGTCTGGGTCCACAGTCCTCTGTCTGGGTCCACAGTCCTCTGTCTGGGTCCACAGTCCTCTATCTGGGTCCACAGTCCTCTGTCTGGGTCCACAGTCCTCTATCTGGGTCCACAGTCCTCTGTCTGGGTCCACAGTCCTCTGTCTGGGTCCACAGTCCTCTATCTGGGTCCACAGTCCTCTGTCTGGGTCCACAGTCCTCTATCTGGGTCCACAGTCCTCTGTCTGGGTCCACAGTCCTCTATCTGGGTCCACAGTCCTCTGTCTGGGTCCACAGTCCTCTATCTGGGTCCACAGTCCTCTGTCTGGGTCCACAGTCCTCTGTCTGGGTCCACAGTCCTCTATCTGGGTCCACAGTCCTCTATCTGGGTCCACAGTCCTCTATCTGGGTCCACAGTCCTCTGTCTGGGTCCACAGTCCTCTGTCTGGGTCCACAGTCCTCTGTCTGGGTCCACAGTCCTCTATCTGGGTCCACAGTCCTCTGTCTGGGTCCACAGTCCTCTATCTGGGTCCACAGTCCTCTGTCTGGGTCCACAGTCCTCTGTCTGGGTCCACAGTCCTCTATCTGGGTCCACAGTCCTCTGTCTGGGTCCACAGTCCTCTGTCTGGGTCCACAGTCCTCTATCTGGGTCCACAGTCCTCTGTCTGGGTCCACAGTCCTCTATCTGGGTCCACAGTCCTCTGTCTGGGTCCACAGTCCTCTGTCTGGGTCCACAGTCCTCTGTCTGGGTCCACAGTCCTCTGTCTGGGTCCACAGTCCTCTATCTGGGTCCACAGTCCTCTGTCTGGGTCCACAGTCCTCTATCTGGGTCCACAGTCCTCTGTCTGGGTCCACAGTCCTCTGTCTGGGTCCACAGTCCTCTATCTGGGTCCACAGTCCTCTGTCTGGGTCCACAGTCGTCCATTTCACTGACTGCGCAGCTGGAACCACCGCAGACCGTTGCCTTGACAGAGACCTCCACGAGTTCTGTCTGTGGACAGGAACCGATCCGAGGCTGCACCGTTCCTTTCATGATGTCACTTCCTCTCTGGGACCTGGACGCTCCCCAGCTGCTGCAGCTCTGGTATTTCCAGTCCCACAATCTTTCAGAGAATCTCCAGGCTTTCCTCCAAAGTGCTGCAGGTCACGAGTTTGTTTTGAAACCGGGTCCAGACTCCAGTCCTGCAGATAAACGGGTCGAACCCCGGAGGGATTTTAGATTTTCACTGAGCCTGAATGTCTGGGAAACAAAAACACAGAGAGGAGGTTAATTATTGACGGACCGTTGAGAGCAGCAACTTCCTCCTGTGGCAGCGCCTCTTTTAGTTCAGGGTCGGTCCAGTCAGAGCAAAGACCAGAACCAGAGGTGCAGGTCTGTCCACTGAGAGCTGCTGGGGGTCTGTGTTGGTCAGATTTAAACACCACAATCATGTTCTGCTTTTATTTTACTAAATGTGTTTGTTCCTTAAGTTTTATTTATTACAAAACATCATTTAGTTTATTTAATTACAGCAACATATTTTATATATTAAACATATTTTATACATTTTACATATTTTATACATTTTATATATACAGTATTACATATTTTACACATTTTGCATATTTTATATATTAAACATATTTTATACATTTGATATATTTTACATATTTTATACATTTTACATATTTTATACATGGTATGGGCTTTTGACTTGGGACCCGAAGGACGCGGGTTCGCGTCCCGGCCACTACACACCTTGGGGTGTCTATGAGTGCACACCTATTTCTCCAGCTCCCCGGGCGCTTTCTGGCTGCTCACTGCACCACCTGGTAGGTGGTTGGGTTAAATGCAGAGACGAATTTCGTCTGTGTATGGGAAACATACGCAGATGACAGGAAAAGACATTATTATATTTTACATATTTTATACATTACATATTTTATACATTTAATATATTACATATTTTATACATTTTATATATTTTATACATTTCACATATTTTATACATTTTATATATTTGACATATTTTATACATTTTACATATTTTATACATTTTATATATTTTATACATTTTATATATTTAACATATTTCATACATTTTACATATTTTATACATTTTATATATTTTATATATTTAACATATTTTATACATTTGACATATTTTATATATTTAACATATTTTATACATTTGACATATTTTATACATTTTACATATTTTATACATGGTATATATTTTATACATTTTACATGTTTTATACATTTTACATATTTTATACATTTTATATATTACACATTTTATATATTTTTTACATTTTATACATTTCACATATTTTATACATTTTATATCCATCCATCCATCTTCTTCCGCTTATCCGAGGTCGGGTCGCGGGGGTAGCAGCCTAAGTAGGGAGGCCCAGACTTCCCTCTCCCCAGCCACTTGGAGCAGCTCCTCTGGGGGAATCCCAAGGCGTTCCCAGGCCAGCCGAGAAACATAGTCCCTCCAGCGCGTCCTGGGTCTTCCTCTGGGTATATTTTACATCTTTCATATATTTTCATGTTTTATAAATTTATGAGACAATGAAGAGAAACTTCCTCATGTTGAGCTGGAGGACTTTCCTTTCAGGTCCTAGTTTCCTAACGTGGATCTTCTCCCTGTAGATCCAGGACTAACGTGGATCTTCTCCCTGTAGATCCAGGACTAACGTGGATCTTCTCCCTGTAGATCCAGGACTAACGTGGATCTTCTCCCTGTAGATCCAGGACTAACGTGGATCTTCTCCCTGTAGATCCAGGACTAACGTGGATCTTCTCCCTGTAGATCCAGGACTAACGTGGATCTTCTCCCTGTAGATCCAGGACTAACGTGGATCTTCTCCCTGCAGATCCAGGACTAAGTTCAGTTTCTCTGTCCCTCCTGTTCAGGACGAGGAAGACTCTTTTGTGATGAAGGCCATCATCCACGCCATAAACGACGACAACGTTCCGGGTCTGCAGCATCTCCTCGGCTCGTTGAACAGCTACGACGTGAACCAGCCGAACAGGGTGAGCCTCCATTCAAACCTCTGAGTTCTGACCCGCCGGGGTGCGGGTTTGGGTTCAGGTCAGGACGAGTGAGTTTTATAATCCACATCCATCAGAGCCGAGGATCTTTGAAAATAATAAAATGAACCCAGTCGTTTTAAATCCAGACGCCTTAAATTAAACAGGAGCTAAAACAGTTTTATTATTAAAAACAACAAGATGTTTGTTTGTTTAGAAGCTAAAATAATAAAACTGAAGACAGGAACGTTTGAGGCTCAGCGCAGCAGAAACCACATTCATTTATTTATTTATTTGAGGGAGAAATGAGAACAATTCTCAGAGCTGGTATTTGAAAAGGTCGTACGTTCAGCCGTTGTAAAGGTTCAGCGTGATGCTGATGATGCTTTTAATCTGAAACGACAGCAGCCGAAGGTAAAAGCTTTTATTCCTGAAGCTCAAAAATGCTCCAGCAGCCTCTAAAACCACAGATGAACCTCACCGAGGGTTACATCAGCCGAGGGTTACATCAGCCGAGGGTTACATCAGCTAAAAGAACAGATTGAAGCTTCAACGAGTTTGTGAGTTTCTCGCTCTGTTTTTCAAAGAAACAGCTTCGGACTTCACAGCTGAAGCGTCTGCTTAACGCAGCAGGAAGCATCCGACGGACAAACGAGGAAAACGAAAGTCAAGAAAGACGAGTGAAAAGAGAAAAAAGACACGGACGTTTAAAAAGAGCGAGTTACCGTGACCGAAGAGAACACACAGAACCAGAGAAATGGGTAGCTGCTGGTAAATCTGCTGAAACTTTGTAAAGAAGCTGCTGACTTTCTAAACAAGCTGCTGAAATTGGCAAAAAAAAAAGCCAAAACAGCTGCTGAAATCTGTTGAAGCTGGTGACGAAGCTAAAACATCTAATAAATCAGCAGAAAGTTATATCTGAACGGCTAAAATAGCACAACATAAGTAGAAATAACTTGTTAAACAACAACAACAATAATAACAATAGCCATAATAATAATAACAACAATAACCATATTATTAATAACAATAACCATAATAATAATAATAATAATTATAATAATAATAATTATAATAATAATAATATAAATAATATAAATAATAATTATAATAATAGCATTAACCATATAAATATTAATAATAAAGCTGACTCTAATAATAATAATAAAAATAATATAAATAATAATTATAATAATTATAATTATAATAATAACATTAACCATATAAATATTAATAATAAGGCTGACTCTGCCTTGAGACAAGTAAAACCTGAGCTGTTCCAGGTTTGTTTGTGTAGCAGGAACTGTTTTGCGTCTTCTCTGTTAGCAGAGTAAATCAGCCGATCGTCGGTCAAACCTGGAGTTCTGAGCACGTTGTTGTTTTTGTTTTCCTGCAGCACGGGACGCCTCCGCTGCTGATCGCAGCCGGCTGTGGAAACATTCAGATCATCCAGGTGCTGATGAGGAAAGGTGCAGAGATCCAGGCCAACGATAAGGTACCAGCCGATGGTGGTTCTGCTGCTGCGGACTTTAGAATCAACATTTAATAAAGTGTTGATCTGTGAATCATCAAATAGTTTTTACACAAATCACACTCAGTCAACATTCTTATTTTTATTTGGTTTTACTAAAAACGTCTTTCAAAAATGTATTTATAAAGACTATTAATATTTTATATAAAGTATAACAGAACTATAGCAGATATAGTGAAAATACAAGTTTTACCTAAAAAAAAAACATGCAGTACCGGTAGCTTTATTTACAGTTCAGATATTTTGAATTGGAAAAGTTGTTAATATCTTACCTGCTGCAGATAACTCTTTGAATAACTCTTTGAATGAGCTCTGTTTGAAAAAGAATGTTTAAGATGAGCTAACGGATAGTGTAAATGCAGCTGAAAGTGAATTTCAGTCACTTCAGCTGTTTTTGTAGATAAACACTTTGTCTTTTTCTGTAGGTAATCAACCATTGGCTGTTTCTGTTTATTCACAGTTTGGCTGTTTCCACAGCTAAACAAACATGTTTTGACTTTTTCTGTGGCTATATAAACACACTTACATTATTTCTGTAGATAAACAAATGCCTTTAGCTGTTTCTGTAGGTAAACAAATGCACGTTAGTTGTTTCTGTAGGTAAACATAAACACTTTAGCTGTTTCTGTAGGTAAACAAATGCACGTTAGTTGTTTCTGTAGGTAAACATAAACACTTTAGCTGTTTCTGTAGGTAAACAAATGCACGTTAGTTGTTTCTGTAGGTAAACATAAACACTTTAGCTGTTTCTGTAGGTAAACATAAACACTTTAGCTGTTTCTGTAGGTAAACATAAACACTTTAGCTGTTTCTGTAGGTAAACAAATACGCTGTTTCTGTAGGTAAACAAATGCGCTTTAGCTGTTTCTGTTGGTAAACAAATGTGCTTTAGCTGTTTCTGTTGATACACACTACGGTTGTTTCTGTAGGTAGTCAAACATAATGACTGTTTCTGTTCATACACACTTTGGCTGTTTTGCAGCTAAACGGACAAGTTTCAGCTGTTTCTGAAGCTAAACTAATACTTCAGTTATTATTATTTTTATTTTTTGCAGGTAAACAAATGTGTTTTAACCATTCCTGTAGGTAAACAAACACATTTTAAATGGTAAATGGTAAATGGAGCTTATTTATATAGCGCTTTCCAGCCCCCTGTGAGGAGCCCCAAAGCGCTTTACAATACCAGCCATCCACCCATTCATTCAGACACCGGTAGTGGTAGCCTGCCTTGCAAGGCGCCATCCAGACCTACCGGGAGCAACTCGGGGTTAAGTGTCTTGCCCAGGGACACAACGACCCATGGTGGGCGGATGCGGGATTCGAACCTCCAACTTTCCGATCAGGGGTCGACTGCCATTACCACTACACCACGGCCGCCCCCATTTTAATTTTAGCTAATTCTGTAGGTAAACAAACACGTTTTAGCTGTTTCCTTAGGTAAACAAACACATTGTAGCTGGTTCTGTAGGTAAACAAACACGTTTTAGCTGTTTCTGAAGCTAAACTATAACACTTTAGCTGTTTTGGCAGATAATCAAGCACATCTGGTCGTAGGTTGCCGGTCTCTGGTTTAATTGAAAGAAAATTTCTCGTCAATATTCGTGGATTATTGTGCAGCTTTTTCTTTCTTCATGGTTTGTTTGTCAGATCTTTGTGACCTCACAGCGAGCAGCTTCGGCTGTGTTGTAGAAACCGTGAATTTAAGCTGTTTCTGTGCAGGAAGTGAGAAAAAGCAGCAGGACGTCAGCCGTTTGAGAAACAGCTGCTGCCTTTTTGCACACGGAGCCCTTTGCTTCGTATCTTTGTGGAGACATAAAGATGGACGTGTAAATTAAAGACACAAAGCCGCGAGGTCTCTCTCAGGCTTTCATTCACGGTTGCCATGACAACGCCTCCTCTAATCCCACTCAGAGCTCAGGACGCAAACGCGTTCCCCAAAACGAGCGCCTCCGTGCAGCACGACTCGCGGCCTCGCTGTGTTTACATTGTCTCCCTGAAGGTTGAATTTCAGGAATGTTGTCGTCTCTGAAACCTTCAGACCGGAGCCAACGCCGTCTACTACGCCGCCAGGCACGGCCACGTGGA
>JBBPBX010013426.1:0-18983 GCA_038048925.1 Garcialebias charrua
TATATATATAGTATATTGTTATTATTATTATTGAGCATGCATCAGGGTATTATTATTATCATCATTATTATTATCATTATTCAATTTTATTCTGCGTTACTCCAGGCGTGAAACGTGAAGTTGTTTGCTTTCTGCCCTTTTTCTATTTGTGGTCTTCATGCGTTATGATTGGATTGGGGGTAGAACGTGATCATGTACGTCCCAACCAATCAACGCCACTCTTGCTTGTCAGGTTGCATGTGAACTTTGTCCTAACCAATCAACGCCACTCTTGTTTATCGGGGGAAGTAGCATGTGATCATATCCAACCAATCAACGCCTCTTGCGCTTCGTTCAAATGTAGCTATTTCCTGTTCATCTGTTGGACAAGAAGCTGTTGTTGTCTCGGACTCAGCGCTCGTAAAACTTGCTTTTTATTAGACGTCGACTGGTCTGACTCTGGACGACGAATGGACATTCAGTTGGAAGTTGAAGGTAATCGGTTCTGTTTTGTTTATTTGCTAGCTGTTTTAGCTCTTTTCACTTGAATGAACAAAACCCGCTGTTGCTAAAAGCTAAGCTAACAACGAGCTAAAACGGGTGTGTATGCTGCTGAGGCAGATAATTTGAGGCAAGTAAAACACTGCAGGTTAGGTTATTCTAGCGTTTAAATAAGCCATATATGCTACAAGTTATTTTTTATTTTTGCTTAGTTCCTGGATGGTTTTTCAAAGAGACAAGGCCCCGCATCCTCTCGATGTTTGCGTCGCATGTCTGTTAACACACATGCGCTCACTAGCCAGCAGAACAATAACCGCAGCCAGGCTGAAATACTAATTTACTTTAAATACGTATTTCAGCAACATACTGTTTTTGTAGCTGCTTAAACAAGAGGCTGAAGGAAGACCTCGTGAATGAGATATATCTCATTCACACAGTCTTGAGAGGTCTTGAGAGTCAATTACTTTCTGACAGTTTCATTAAAGATTTACTGGTACATGAGATATTTTACTAACAGACACACAGGCAGGCTAATATGAGTGCCAGACTTTGGTCGTGGTGGTGCTAAACAGTTCATAGTAACACAGCAGAGGTGTTTGTCCCTTGTTGATGTGAATCTTTAGGATTGAATCCTCTTTATTTGTCTCCAAGTTGATGGAAGCATCAATGTCATCAGCATGAAAAATCTGTCAAGCACAAAGAAAGGTAGGCCTATCAGATTGTGATCACATAACTGGTTTGAAAGTGGCTGATAGGTAGTTATTTTAGATTTCTTGTAAACCTGTCTTAAAATGTAAGGGGTTCTGGACTTTGCAGGGGTCTGAAACCTGCGGCTCTGGAGCCACATGTGGCTCTTTGGTCCCTCAGCAGTGGCTCTTCCAAGCTTTGATCAAAAATAACTTTAAACTGAATTTTATTTGTTCTTATAACAACAAAAAGGGCTAGTTTTAGCAGTTTTTCCTGTCTTTTCCTTTGCAAATGTGTGAATACTAGAACTAATAGAAGGAGTAAAACATAAGTTAACTTTATTTATTCAAAGTAGGATATTTAATTTTTCCACAATTAAAATAATTTACCTAGACCTGCATAGTTCATTATTTTATTTTTTAATTGGGAAAGATCACATTATTTTTCCTTCTTTATGATAATCTGGTCTTTTTTAGTCTTAAAATGTAAAAATATCAACAAATCATTAGACATTTTCAGCTTTACAATGGCCAGAAAACTACCGGTCAGAAAATTGTCCTCTCACAAACTTAAAGTGGTCTGTGGTGATGTTTAATCATCCATCCATCCATCCATCCATTTTCTTCCGCTTATCCGGGGTCGGGTCGCGGGGGTAGCAGCCTAAGTAGGGAGGCCCAGACTTCCCTCTCCCCAGCCACTTGGAGCAGCTCCTCTGGGGGAATCCCAAGGCGTTCCCAGGCCAGCCGAGAAACATAGTCCCTCCAGCGTATCCTGGGTCTTCCTCTGGGTCTCCTCCCGGTGGGACATGCCCGGAACACCTCACCAGGGAGGCGTCCAGGAGGCATCCTAACCAGATGCCCGAGCCACCTCAACTGGCTCCTCTCGATGTGGAGAAGCAGCGTAATGTTTAATCATTATTTGGTTAACAAGATCCATGTGTTTTGCAGGTGCCTGTTGTGCCGGATGTAGAAGTCCCAAGGCGAAAGGTGAAGTCTCTACGGACTACCAGCTCAGCCTTGCTGGTTGGAGATCTTGCAGTGCTCGTCTACGGGAGAGAGTTATTGGCCAATTGAAGTTTGACTGGGAGGCAATCGGGGACTCATAAAGATGTGGAGTCAAAGCCTTTGGCCAACACAAAGCTTGATACTTGGTGAGTGTATATAATGTAGGACAAAACTCTGCTCTCTCCTCACCATCCTACTACCTCCTGCAGCTCTTCTTCATCCATCACCTGTACATCAACACATTGTGCCTAACAGTGAGTTGAACTTGTTTTCTGTCTGTGTTTTCTGTTTTTATTGCAGGTCATGACCCTGCTTTAACTTCACATGTTCATGTTTGTGTCTCTTTCAACAGACAAAACCTGTTGCACCTGACGTCATGGGCAGACCTGTGTCCTCTGCTTTCTCCTCACCATCCTACTACCTCCTGCAGCTCCTCTCCATCATCACGTGTGCGTCAACACCTTGTGCCTAACAGTGAGTTGAACTTGTTTTCTGTCTGTGTTTTCTGTTTTTATTGCAGGTCATGACCCTGCTTTAACTTCACATGTTCATGTTTGTGTCTCTTTCAACAGACAAAACCTGTTGCACCTGACCTCATGGGCAGACCTGTGTCCTCTGCTTTCTCCTCACCATCCTCCTGCAGCTCCTCTTTATCATCACGTGTGCGTCAACACCTTGTGCCTAACAGTGAGTTGAACTTGTTTTCTGACTGTGTTTTCTGTTTTTATTGCAGGTCATGACCCTGCTTTAACTTCACATGTTCATGTTTGTGTCTCTTTCAACAGACAAAACCTGTTGCACCTGACCTCATGGGCAGACCTGTGTCCTCTGCTCTCTCCTCACCATCCTCCTGTAGCTCCTCTCCATCATCACCTGTGCGTCAACACCTTGTGCCTAACAGTGAGTTGAACTTGTTTTCTGTCTGTGTTTTCTGTTTTTATTGCAGGTCATGACCCTGCTTTAACTTCACATGTTCATGTTTGTGTCTCTTTCAACAGACAAAACCTGTTGCACCTGACCTCATGGGCAGACCTGTGTCCTCTGCTCTCTCCTCACCATCCTACTACCTCCTGCAGCTCCTCTCCATCATCACCTGTACATCAACACCTTGTGCCTAACCCTGTCATGTATCCACATCAATGACTGCTGCCAAAACAGGAAAACACACCTGACCTGATGGACAGACCTGCTCTCATCAAGACCACACACCTGACCTGAACTCACATCTGGACTCCCATGTACCCATCATTCATGGTTGAATCATTGCTCAATGGCTAAGCAGTTCCATCTGATCCATGTTTGAACATGAGAACCACCTAATAAGCCTGTGTACCTCCACTTCAATCAAAGTAAGGGAATTTTCTTTTCTATGCTGTTTTTGTGCTGCTTCTAGCTTTTTAAAGTTCCCGGACTGTACTAAGGCAATGGCTTTTATACATGATGGTTGCAACATGTTTCTGATGGATGTCAATTGCTCCTGATGATGTGAGTTGATAATGATAGTTGAAAACTGTTTATGATGGATACCAATTGCTCCTGATGGTTGAGAAATGTTTATGATGGATCTGCTTTGCTAATGATGGTTGAGAACTGTTTCTGAAACAACACTGAAGTTGTTTATTGTGAACACATGTTGGATCACCAGATTTCTCGCTCCATGTTTTAAAAGGAGGATTAGCTGAAAGTATTTTGTTAGATCACCAGATTTCACGCTCCATGTTTTAAAAAGGAGGATTATCTGAATGTATTTATGTCGGATCACCAGATTACTCGCCCCTTGTTTTTGAAAGAGGGTTAGTTTTACTAGAACTTCATACTGAATATAGCAGTTTTCGCATTGGCCGGCCCTCCCCGGTCCGGTTCATCTCTGGTTGGCCCAGAGCCAGCTCTGGCCCGCCCTCGTTCATTACGTACTGTCCGGAGAGCAAGCCTTGAAGTGGGTGGGGTGTTCACTTACGTGGTGGAGTGTTCTTGTGTGCGCGCTTACAGTGTTTTAAGAGAGGACACGCCGCTAACAAGTATTTGTTTGCCGAGTATATATATTAGTGGTTCTGAGTTTAATATTTGCTAATTACTGATTACAAATCAGCTTATGTTACAACATAATAACACGAAGCACACACCCATTTTCGCCTTTCCGCGCGACCTGAATGTCATTAAACAATAACTAATATTGTCTAACTCTTGCGCGCAGCCAGGGTTTTAAAATATAACTAATAATCTCTAACTTCTACGTGCAGCTAAAATGTTAAGAGGAGTGATTCCTATATGGGTAAGGTGGACACCTGAAAATCCAGTCCGCTGTGTAGCTCAAAGCGTTAATGCACTGCTATTTTGACCCGGCGAAGTGGGTTCGCCTCCCGCCTGGGACAAAGTTCTTTTACTTTTTTTTTTGAGTAAATAAAAAGGAGTTTGTTAACCAAACAAACTCCTTTTTATTTAAAAGAATTTGTGAATTAAAAAAAAAGTAAAATAAAAACTTTGTCCCAAGCGGGAAGCGAACCCGCTTCTCCGGGTCAAAACAACAGTTCACTAACGCTTTGAGCTACACAGCAGACTGAATTTTCAGGTGTCCATCTTACCCATATAGGAATCACTCCTCTTAACATTTTAGCTGCACGTAGAAGTTAGAGATTATTAGTTATATTTTAAAACTCTGGCTACGTGCAAGAGTTAGACAATATTAGTTATTGTTTTAGTTATTGTTTAATGACATTCAAGTCGCGCTGAAAGGCGGAAATGGGTGCGCGCTTTGTGTTATTTACGTTGTAACATAAGCTGATTTGTAATCAGTTATTAACAAATATTTAACTCAGAAAAACTAATTCAGCTAACAATTGTTTTAGGGGTTTCTGTAGTTAAATTTGAATGAAATACAGCCCTACGGTACTGTGGTTGTTGTTAGAACGAGTCCAGCCCCTGTTCCATCCATCCATCCATCCATCCATCTTCTTCCGCTTATCCGGGGTCGGGTCGCGGGGGTAGCAGCCTAAGTAGGGAGGCCCAGACTTCCCTCTCCCCAGCCACTTGGAGCAGCTCCTCCGGGGGAATCCCAAGGCGTTCCCAGGCCAGCCGAGAAACATAGTCCCTCCAGCGTGTCCTGGGTCTTCCTCTGGGTCTCCTCCCGGTGGGACATGCCCGGAACACCTCACCAGGGAGGCGTCCAGGAGGCATCCTAACCAGATGCCCGAGCCACCTCAACTGGCTCCTCTCGATGTGGAGAAGCAGCGGCTCTACTCCGAGTCCCTCCCGGATGACTGAGCTTCTCACCCTATCTCTAAGGGAGAGTCCAGCCACCCTGCGGAGAAAACTCATTTCAGCCGCTTGTATCCGAGATCTTGTTCTTTCGGTCATAACCCAAAGCTCATGACCATAGATGAGGGTGGGAACGTAGATCGATCGGTAAATTGAGAGCTTTGCCTTTTGACTCAGCTCTCTCTTCACCACGACAGACCGGTACAGCGCCCGCTTCACTGCGGACGCTGCACCTATCCGCCTATCGATCTCACGCTCCAGTTTTCCCTCATTCGTGAACAAGATCCCGAGATACTTAAACTCCTCCACTTGGGGCAGGACCTCCTCCCCGACCCGGAGAGGGCATGCTACCCTTTTCCGGCTCAAGACCATGGCCTCGGATTTGGAGGAACTGATCCTCATCCCGGCCGCATCACACTCGGTTGCAAACCGCTCCAGTGAAAGTTGTAAATCACGAACTGATGAAGCCAGTAGGACCACATCATCTGCAAAAAACAGAGAAGCGATTCTAAGGTCACCAAAACGGATCCTCTCAACACCTTGGCTGCGCCTAGAAATTCTGTCCATAAAAGTTATGAACAGAATCGGTGACAAAGGGCAACCTTGGCGGAGTCCAACTCTCACCGGAAACGAGCCTGACTTACTGCCGGCAATGCGGACCAAGCTCTGACACCGGTCGTACAGGGACCTAACAGCCCTTATCAAAGGGCCTGGTACCCCATACTCCCGGAGTACCCCCCACAGAACCCCCCGAGGGACGCGGTCGAATGCCTTCTCCAAGTCCACAAAGCACATGTAAACTGGTTGGGCAAACTCCCACGCACCCTCCAGGACCCTGCTGAGGGTGTAGAGCTGGTCCAGTGTTCCACGACCAGGACGAAAACCACACTGCTCCTCCTGAATCCGAGGTTCGACTATCCGACGGACCCTCCTCTCCAGAACCCCTGAATAGACCTTACCAGGGAGGTTGAACGAGTACATAATTTTTAACCTCGACATTAACATAAAAAAACTCGAACGACGCTCGAGTAGCCGATGACGTCACAGTGTCTTACGATGCAAAATAAATAAATAAATATAAATGCCTAAAAACGTCTTTACAAAAAGAAAAAAAAGACCAACAAAGCATTGGGAGCATTTATTATGCTCCTATCATTTATCATACTGCACATAAGTCACAGGAAAAAACAAAACTATTAGTTATATTAATAATATTAAAAGTGAAAGTATAAGGCGATGAAAACCGAAACTTAAAAAACAAATGGGGCCACAGCCACACCGTACCACCGCCTGCAGCTGTGCAATTTAGGTTTACTTTTAGAGATTGTGTTTATAGATTTTTAATAGCTCTAGAGAGATGAATATTTGTTTCTTTTTCTTTGTGAAACGAGATGAAGCCGTTTTGACCGTGTTATATATGGGACCTGCATTGCAACACTGCCCTCTGCTGTCACAACAATCTACTACGGTGTTCAGTATTTTTGTTGATTTAAAAAAAGCATTCGATACTATTGATCACACCATTCTCCTTGAAAAACTGAACAAATATGGTATTAGAGGACCAGCATTACAGTGGGTATCTAGCTACTTGAAAGATAGGAAACAATTTGTACAAATAAATGATGTAAGATCTGACCTCTGTAATATCACATGTGGAGTTCCCCAAGGCTCTGTACTTGGACCAAAGCTATTTATTTTATATGTGAATGACTTGGTAAATGTGTCAGGACTCCTTAAATGTGTACTTTTTGCTGATGATACCACATTTTTCTGTTTAGGTGAAGATATAGAACAAATGTTGGAATTGATAAAGACAGAATTTGTCAAGATACAAACTTGGTTTAAAATAAATAAATTATCATTAAATCTAGAAAAAACTAATTACATGATATTCAGTAATAAAAAGAAAACTGTTGATGTTCCACTCAAAATTGAGGATGTTGAGATTTGTAGAGTGAGTGAGGTGAAGTTTTTGGGTGTTATCATTGATGACAAACTGACATGGAAACAACACATAAATTCTGTAAGAATAAAAATAGCTAAATCGATTGCAGTACTGTACAAAGTCAGAGACCTATTGAATGATAAAGCTCTGTATTTGTTGTATAACACAATCATTGTTCCACACTTAATCTATTGTATTGATGTTTGGGGGAAAGCGTGTAAAACAATCACAAAGCCTATTTTTGTATTACAGAAAAGAGCTGTAAGAATTATCACTAGAAAACATTACCGTCATCCATCAAGTACATTATTTTATCAACTGAAGTTATTGAAGTTCCATGATTTGGTAGACTATAATATTTTATCAGTTATGTATAGGGCTCAAAATAATGCATTACCTTTAAATATCCAAATGCATTTTGTTAAAAGACAAAGTTGTTATAATCTTAAGGGGACAGAGATGTTTGTAAAACCACAATTCAGAACTAGTTTGAAGGGACGTTCTACCTCAATCCAGGGAATTAGATTATGGAATGGCTTGGAGAATGTAGTTAAAAATGCCAAGTCAATGTTTACATTTAAAGCTTCAGTATGTAGCTTTTTTTATGAACATATTTCTTCACTCTGTCACTACCTCCTGACAGACTGATGTTAGCCAGGTAATCTCTGAAAAAAATAAAAAAAAATATTGTCCCCTTGCTTCTCCAGGTGGTAAATAAGCATTTCTAAAAAGAAAAGGTGACCCGCCATTTTCCAGCCAATAAAAACAGAGTTTGTAACCAGCCAATAAAAACAGAGCTTGAATTTGAATCAGCCAATAAAAACAGAGCTTGAATTTGAAATTCAACAGACCACAAGGGGGCAGAGCCACATATGGCTCTGAGGGGGAGGGATCAGAATGCTTTGCCTGTTGAAAATATTTCTAAGTGCTGCAGTTCTACAGAAACTGCATACTGAACCTTTAAGAAAATGATCAAAATGAATGTGTTAAAAAAATATATATGAAATAGCGTAATGTGTATTGTATTAGTTAGAAAATTAGAAAGAGTTAGTCATTTTGTACTGTTGGTTGAAGATTATTATTGTTTAATCTGATTGTTCGAAAAAGGGGCAGATAAGATTTATTCATCTTTCTGCTACCTTTCATTTTTTATATTTTGTACATTATCATTTATGGGATTGTCTTGTATTGTTTCTTTTGTAAAAAAAAAAGAACAAATTTAATAAACATAAACATAACACATACCTGTGACACATTCAAAGTTGAGAGTCAGAGAATCTTTATTGTCATTTGTGCCACATGTAGTACATGTTATGAAACGAGATTATGTACACAGGGTCCCAGTTACATCCAACAACAAAATGTAAGAGAAAAACAGTAATAACATCTAGGATATAACTAAGAAAAACATCAACTAGAAATACACTAAGCCCTAATGTAATAGAAAAACATCATTACAAACAGCAGCACGAACACAAGTCTGTATGAGCAGATGGTCACAGATGAACACAGCAACAAGAAAACAGATCAGCATCAGCATGATGTGATATTTTGCAGTGTTTATTCGTGTTCATGAGTCTAACAGCCTCAGGGTAGAAGCTGTTCCTCAGTCTAGTGGTTCTACATTTGATGCTCCTCAACCTCCGTCCTGAGGGGAGTGGGGCAAAGAGTGTGTGTGCTGGGTGAGTGGGGTCTTTCATGATGCAGGTGGCTCTCTTTCTGCATCTGGAGGTGTAGCGTGTGGAAGCAGGGCTTATAGAAGACACACACACATCCTACTGTATGTAAATTGACAAATCACACCTCACACCTTAATAGCAGGGACCTCTCAAAGTCTTTGTTAGTCTAATTCACAAACGAGGCTCCTCTGTTCTCATCAGGTGTGAAACGTCTGGGAACCAAACCTAGGACCACACTATAAGTTGGAATCTGAGGCCTCCCCCTCTGTTTAACGATGGTTTCTCTCGTTTTACATAAATTGCCTCCTTCACACCCCTCTCAAACCACCAGTGCCCTCGGTCCAAAATATGCACATTATGCACATTCTGGTCCTCAAAAGAGTGTCCCTTGTCCGTGAGGTGGAGTTGAACAGCTGAGTTTTGTCCAGAGGAGGAGGCTCTCCTGTGTTGGGACATTCTTCTGTGAAGAGGCTGTTTAGTTTCTCCAATGTAGAGGTCTGGACAGTCCTCGCTGCACTGGACCGCATAAACTACCGTATTTTCTGGAATATAGGTCGCACCGGAATATAGGTCGCAATTTCCAATTATTGCCCAAAAATTAGAAAAATCCATATACGGTTCGCACCTGAATATAGATCGCACCTACGTCACCGCCGACGTAACGCGTCATCCACCGCTGACGTGACGCGTCACCGCTGAGTCAACCCGGAAATGTGGACCGTGTTTAGCTCTGCTGCAAATGTCTGCCACAGGAGCGCACAGCAAGGCTTTTAAGAAGATTAACACTTAAAAACAATTATTTGTTTGATAAAAATTATAGCAAATATGTGTCTGAGCTGAACTTTTCCTTAATAAATGAACGTAATTGTGAAATGAGCTGGATTTAAAATTTGTTTTGCCGAAAGTGATAAAAAGCCATAAATAGGTCGCACCTAAATATAGGTCGCAGGGCGTGCAAAAATGATAAAAAGCCACAACCTATATTCCGGAAAATACGGTACACCACTCTGTTTGTGTGTGGGTGTTTTGTCCTTCGGGTGGACCAGCCTCTGTCTGAGAGTCCTGCTGGGTTTGAAATGTACTGGGATGTTGTGTTTGTTGAAAATCCTTCTGAAATTCTCTGAACTAGTAATGTTAGGGTTAGGTTAAGGGTCAGGGTTAGACTATAGAAAATGAATGGAAGTGAGTGCAAAGTCCCTAAAAATTATGTTTACAAGAATAACGTGCATGTGTGTGTGTGGTAAATGTTTGTCGCTCACTGAGATCAAACAGAACATGCACACAAAAGCACACGGACTAATGTTTTACATGTAAATAATCTGCGTACCACAAATATCTTCATCTAAATTGAGAGCTTTAATACTGGGAGCAGCTGGGTTAGTCCAGTTCGCGTCAACTTTGGTTTTATTTCTGTTAAAGATTTATCAGATTTCACCACCTGTCTGACACCTTGTCCTTTCCCTCCTCTTCTTTATGGAACGTGAAACTCCATGCATTTCTTAATTTTTTTTCTGAATTAGCAACCATGTTGTAGCTTAAAGTTTCAACACTTTGTTCAGTTCTAAATAGATTTCAAATGTGCAGTTTATTTGGTAATCTGCTTTTGTGATAGAATAATGTCACAAAAAGTGCAACTGTGATGAAATTTAAACCTTTTTTGGGTCAGAGCTGCTTCATACAAACTTAAGTGGATGATTTTATAGAAACTAGTTTGTCTCAGTGACTTCTTACAACATTGCTAAAACTGCTGCTCTGCGCCGACTAGAAATGGTACAACAGTTGTATAAAACTTTGCTCTATGATATTAGTGGCTACTGTCACTTTAACCAGCATTAAACAACAAAATCGTACGTTTTGATCTTTTAATTCTAATTTGCAATGACATATAGGTTGAAAATAGAGGCTCACAAAAATCTGCACAATCCAGTTGGTCGAGGTAAATGTTCACAATAAGGTAGAAATCATCACAAGTAATTCTTGTGCACAATTTATGTTAGTGTCACTTGCAAAACTCTTCATATATAATAAAATCTTATTTGCTTGTTGTAAATCGATTTATAAAAAAAAAAAATTCTCACTCCACTACAAACATTGACTTCCAAAATAACCTTCAGATTTTCACAACACAATAAAAATTAAATTAAAAAAAAGTAAGTTTAACTCTGCTACACCTGAGAATTAACCAGGCTGTATTTCCCTGTTACAAAGTCTGTTTTGTTGAATGCTTTATGAATAGATGATATTTCCATAATTGATCTGAAAACACCTGCGAGGAGAATGAGGTTTAACATAAAAAGAGTAGTATTTCATGTCTATGTACACGCGTGTGCATGCACGTGTGCTGAGCCCTGGCACATCACAACAAATGATTTCAAGCTCTCACTGGCAGCATCTCATCTCCCCAACCAAATCCAATTATCGGGGACAATAGGAACCAGGACGGAGCTCAGGTCCTGAATCCTGTTGGACCCCGTATCAGCTCAAGGGTCTACAAGGGCCACAAAGAACACCTGTAGGTCCAAACACACACATGCACAACAGGAAACAACAACAGATACAATAAATATGACAACATATCTCAGTAATTAAATACAAGCCATAAGTAAATAAACACAAGTACATGCAGATGCATACGGTTATAAATCTATTTTGAACACAGTAAACATGATTAAACACAAATGTATATTGAGGGCATTCTTGTTCCCACTTTGAGAAATTGAAAGTGTAATTGGGCCATCTAGTGGCAAAATAAAAAACAGATTTTATGAAGCAGAATGTTTCAGGTTTCATCAAACACTAATTTTATTAATGTCATGTTTGGCTTGTGACGTGGAGCCAAAGTGTGGACAAAAGGACAGACTATAGGGGTAAAATTAACTATTTTTATATTATTATTATTTTAAACGTTTTTATTTAATTTATTTATTTACTTTTCATTTCACATGTTTTAATATGATTATCTGTTCTTTGTTTAAATCAGGTCTCTCTTGTAAATGAGTCCTCAAGGCTCAATGAGACTAACCAGTTGAAATAAAGGTTGGATGAATGGTTAACATGCTGAATGATCCAAATGTAAGCATTATAAGCTGGGATGGGAATAAATGTGTAAACTTGCTTTGTTAAAAAAAATACCACCTAAAATAAAAAGGAACCAGTCCGACGATGAAGATCTGATAAATTACAGTACACCTGAAGACCCAAATGCAGACTATTGAGGAAACGACCAACCATTGGTGGGGGTTCATGTTATTTTCCATACATAACCACAGTCTTTGCAGCTCCCTGAGTGGCAGGGTGGTGCTAGTTCCAGCAGTTGTTCCCATTCAGCTGAAGAGCTTCCCTTGATGTCAACCCTGAGACATTTGCTGCCTTGGTGAAAGCGATTCTGATGAAAGAAAGCATAAACTTGTGTTCTTCTTGTGAACCTCACAGCTAATGTTTCCAGTCTCTGGTCCTTGGGTTTCCTTCCTCTGTGGGTCTGGTCTCCAGAAGTCAGGAACCCTTGTGGACTACCACTCTGGAATCTCCATTTGCAGACTCTGCAATACTTTTGTGTCAGTCCTCCCGTTCTTCATCCTACCTCCAACATCTTACTTACTGGTCTACCACTGCGGTCTTCTCAGAGTCTGCAAACAAGTTAAACTGTCTACTCTTTAAAATCCATGTTAATCCTAAAGGAAAATACTCATCGTCACGCGTCTCCTACAGGTCCTCTCTGCACCCCCATGACCTCCTCCTGTAAATAAACTACTTACCCTTTACTTACCCGAGTGTTTGAGTCTCTTGCTTCTTAGTCTCTTCTCTGGGTTTAAAAACCATGTCGTGCCTGGGGTACAATCACTGTTAACTACAGAACCTCTAATTCTCCTTTCGTTACACAGATAAGTTTGTAAGAATTAACAGAGGCATTGCTTAAAAGTTAGATACATTTTATTTGGTTCACAAGAATGCAAACATTTCCTTGGTCTAAGGGCTTTTGTCCTCGGAGTAAAATCTTAATTATATTATACAAGATAAAAACGAGAAAGCTAAAACACAGCACTATGCTGGCCCTGGGAACCTCTTAGATGATATGTACTGTAGTTGAAACCTATTTGAATAAATTAGACTGCTTGGGGGAGAAATAAAGAACAAAACAAATAAATACACCTAGGTGTTCCCCAATAGAAACACACCACACAAAGACCTGGTGAACACAACAAAGACATAAAACTCAGCTTCTACTAGTCTTTTCAGTTTAAGAAAAACAGCTTTAAACCCAGGGACAACATAGGGCCCCTTTAAAATAATCCAGAGGGCTGAACACTAAGATTTTGCCTTCCTTTATCCAAAACAAAAATCTGGGAAATAGTCTTATACTAAAATCTACTGAGACTAAACACTAACTAAAACCAAACTGAAACAGTAGCAGGCTCCAAAGCTTTGTAAATAAATCTGGTCAAGCTCACGCCTGGTTGTTTTGGGAATCTCTTTTTTCCACGACAGTCTTCTCCACCACAAACATGTTGTAAACCGGTCAATACGTGCTCCTCGTGTGTCACTCCCTCGAACAGGATCTAACCCTAAAATCAAGAGGAACAATTTAAAATCATACAAAGCTCCAAAAAGGGACAACATTCAGAACAGACACACCTCTGCCAGGATCAGTCACATCCGCATGGGATCTGATCCTCAGCCATCTACCTGCTCTTGAATCTAAACACCTGCCCTCATAATGAGCCAGCTGTGCTCTGTCAGCATCTTCCATGGACTTACTTCCTGGGATGAGGTACGCCATCTACAATGGTTTTTAAAAATTCATACTTTTACAGAACAACAGTGACAAATGAGGACATGTTTGTGGTGGAGAAGACTGTCGTGGAAAAAAGAGATTCCCAAAACAACCAGGCGTAAGCTTCATCAGAGGTGATCGGGCTTTTGTGGTTGCTGCTCCAAAGCTGAACAGTTTACCTGAGAATTTAAAGAGCGCTCAGACTGTTGACACTTTTAAATCTTTGCTCAAGACTCATCTGTTTCACTTGGCATTTAATCCTCACAGAGTCTGAAAACAAATTTTGAGCAGATTTTATTGTTGTATATTTACTGATAACTTTATTATGTTTCAGTGGCACTAAATGCATTTTACTCTGTTGTTTTTATTTATTTTTTAACTGTACAGCATTTTGGTCGGCTTCGGTTGTTTTTATGTGCTATATAAATAAAATTGACATTGACATCAGATTTATTTACAACGCTTTGAAGCAACCAGCAATCACAGAAGATCAATACATGTACAGTATAAGTTCACACTTATCACAATAGGCGTAATTTACACGGGGGGATGGGGGGTTATAACACCCCCAATAATTTGATCCAGTCAATATAACCCCCCCAATAAAATGACATTTCATCATTATACATATCTTACATCAATAATTGATTTTCTTTATTCATTTAAATTTTTTAGTAAAATTGCTGCGTGTTTTTAAGCAAACTCCCTGAGGACTGACCCCCTCCCCTGAAAAAAACTTGGTATCACCCATCCCACCGGCTACAGGGTGGCCCTGTAGAATGGAATGCGGAAGTCACGTGGGTCACGGAGCTGCTCCATGTTTCAAACAGCAGCTAACAGCAGTGGTTCTACCATTGAACGTAGTTAATTCTTGATGTTTCAGACGTGTTTTCTCCGGTAAGTTGATGTAAATACAATATTTTTTGCCATTGTGAAGCATTAGCTGACTGTTCTGTACCAGTTTATAAACATTACTTCATGTTATCAATTTTTGTTATAAAACATGTTAAATTACTAGTTGTGTTTTGCAGCTAGTTCTGCCTGTAAGAGTGGCACTCTCTGCAGCTCCAAGATGGCCACCAATCACCCTCAGCTGACGGTCATCCACCTGATGAGCAACACTCCTATTTAAGGCTGCAGTCGAGTACTACTCATCGCTGAAGCATTGATTCTTGTTATGGTAAATCATGCTTCTAGCCAGTCTTGTGTTTATTGCAAAGAGACTTACCTTGTTCTTATGTGCCTACAGTCATCGCGTCTGATTTTGGATCTGGATCCTGTTCCTCGTGCCGTGCCCTCCAGCCACTTGCCTGCCTTCTTTGCCCTCTGGAATCAATTGGAGTTATTGGATGTTCATGGAACCCATCTCCCTTCATCATCTGTAAGAACAAACAAACATTTGAAAAAACCAACATTCACAACAGACCCTGGGCCTACTCCTTCTGACGTTCTGCTTCTTCCTTCCTCCTCCAGGGATTCCAGATGAACCACGTTGTACTTTAAACCACTGTAAATAATAAACACTGTTCTTTTGTACTCTCGTGCCTTGTGTCGTTCTGGGTCTCGTTACAAACTGGGTTGCCTAGAAACCATTACAGAATGCTTCAGCCAAACAAAACCCAGAACGAGACCAGGAGCGAACAAGCTAGTTCCTCTCAAACGGGGCGAATGAATCAATACATAGTTCCCAGACACGCCCCCATACCGGCTTCCGTACCACATCTGAAGGCAAAATGGTGAACTAGCAGAGCAAATTATACGGACAAAAACACGAGCTACCACAGCTTCACCAAGGAACAACAGCAAAATGGCAGTGGTCGAGTTAAATGAGTTTGAGAAAGAAATCATGGCAGACGAATCAGACAACTTGTCACAAAGTAGTTACTCCGATATCATTAATTATTTAATTACTACAAAGAGCGCACACCGGATTCACAGCACAGAGCTTTAGAGCACAGAGCTTCACAGCTTTAAATCCAAAAAAGATGTGTAAACTGTCTCAATCAGATCTAACCAGCTAAAAAAAGGTTTAACTAAAATAACACAGCCAGCACAAACAGTCCAGGCTGAACACAGACCAGAACCAGCACTTTGAGTGTTACCGTGTTGGAAGTTAGCATGTTGTTAGCATCTGGAGCGGATGGTCCGTCGAGCTCATCGGACGGCGTGGATCCGTCGCGGCCGCGGAGGCACGTCCCATGGGACCGACGCGTCGCCCGCACGACTTGGCTCCCGTCCTCCTTCTCCCACTGGGACGGTCTCACCGCCGGGCCCGGTGGACCGTGAAGAGGCCGCGTTAGCGAGATGCTAAGCTAGCCACAGCATGCAAGACGGTGTCACTAAAATAATGAAAAAAAAAAAAACAGCTCTAACACACAGACAGTTGTACTCTAACATTGTTTCACAAAATGATTGATGTAGAATATTTTGTTTACCGGCCAAAAGCACGATCTTCTGAGCAGATCCAAGCAGAGATGGGGCGGTGTGAGTTTCTCCGATGAAATAAATCCTTCACGTTTTCTTTTTTTTTGATGAAGTGAAACCTGCGCGTTGCCCAAACGTCTACCCGACTGGAACACCCACTGACACAACACGAAGTAACCATTGCAATTAATTAGAAATTAACAAAAAAAAAAACACGTGAAAAATACACAGCCAGTAGAACGCGCTCCAACTGCTGCTTAGCCTACCTGTGGGAGGGTCAAACAGGACAACCCACAGATGTAACGTCACATGGGAACTATGTATAGGAAGAAATGATGAAACAAGTTTTAAGCCAACAGCTCAAAACACAAGCTAACCTACAGGAACTTGGAGGTATGGTTCATGCTATTAATCAGAGACTTGCTCCTTCTCCTCCCACAGCTTCTGCGTCTCCACAAGCTTCAAGATCTAACATCAGCTCTGAAAATGATCCTCTGCTTTCACAACAACTGGTAGTAAAACCGTCTGAACTCTTTTCAGGAGACCCAGCTCAATGTGAGGGCTTTCTCCTTCAGTGCGAACTCGCTTTCAGAGGAGCTCCCCAACTCTACTCGTCGGACATAAAAAAGATCACTTACTTCATGCACCAACTGAAAGGTAACGCCCTCCAATGGGCGACTTCGTTCATTCATCAACACGACTTGGACTTTGTCTCGTTTAGGAGTTTTTTAGAGGAGTTTCGCAGGATTTTCGACAGGCCGCTACAGCAACCCAACGCGGAAAAGAGAATGTTGGGGTTACGTCAGGGCCGGCGTCCTGTTGCTGAACACGCCCTGGAGTTCCGTATCCTGGCGGCGCAAACTGACTGGAACGACAGGGCATTACAAGGTACCTTTTTAAACTCCTTATCCGACTATGTGAAAGACCAGATCTCAGCAAGAGATGAGCCTCCTAATTTTGACGCATTAATAAATCTAGCGATCTCAATTGACGAACGTTTCCGGGAACGACGACGTGAACGGGACTACAACTCCCAGAGGGTCTCTACTTCCGGGTATTCAACGTCATCTGCAGGGGGTTACCACAGCAACAGCAAATTCGAAAGATACAAGCCACGAAGTGCTCTGGTGCCATCTTCTGGCTCCCAATCTAACTCACCTGAATCTGAACCCATGCAAATAGGGAGTACCCGTTTAAATCCTGTTGAGAGACAAAGGCGTAGAAACTTGAATCTTTGCATGTATTGTGGTGAAGAAGGGCACTTTATTGCCACTTGCCCTGTGCGGGGAAACGAAGATACCCACCAGTAAAACAGGAGATACTGGTGGGTACTTCCTTGTTTACTCCTCTTCATAGGTTTACATTACCCACAGTTATTCAGTACAATCAGAACCGCTTCCCTGTTTCTGCACTTATTGGCCCTCATGCACGAACCGTTCGTACGCACAGATTTGTTCTTATACTGTGCGTACGAGTGATTTAGGATCATTTGTGGCATCCAACAATGTTTTCGTATCCTAGGATTTTTTTCAGATACGAACAAAATTTACGTGTGGTCCCGACCTGTCGTATATTTTACGAGCAGACAGTCTGCTGTTATCCAGACGGCCTTTTCTCCACTAATAACTTTATATTTCGTTATTTAGAAAATATTTTGAGTTTAAAAACAATTAAATGCAACCACACATATTGGTTTAATTAAAATAAAGCGGCTTCAACACCCCCCCCCCACGTCCACCACCTTGCGCCACCCGCGCGTGACCCCCCGCGCCACTCATGTCGACCACCGTGTGCCACGCAACGCGCCCCGCGCAACCACGCCACGCGCCCCCACCCCGCGCCACTCATGTCGACCACCGTGTGCCACGCAACGCGCCCGCAACCACGCCACGCGCAACTGTCGGCACGGCCCCCCCACCCCGTGCCACTGTCGACACACACACACACACACACACACACACACACACACACACAACACAGCGCCGCTGCAGAGACAGGGGAGAAAAAAGCGAAACCAGCTTATTCAGTTGTTTCATGTCATTTTTAATATAAACTGCCTGTTGACTGTGGGCGCTCACTGATGTCATCTGTATTCTGTGTGGGTCTGCGCTCAGATCCGGGGCTGACACTATGATCAAAGGCGAGTCAATTTTAATTCGCCAAACGCGTTTGTGTGTTTTCTGACGCATAAAAGCCGGAATGAATGGACACTTCCTGCTCGCGGTGGCAGGAAACTATATCCTTATATGGTGTTTTGAGGGGTGGGAATTATGTAAATAACCACTCGCGTGCACGAGCAGGTGAATAGAACAGGTGGGATTCATCATTATTTACACAGCTCATATACACACATTTCCTGACGATAGAAGACTTTGTTGGATCTGACGTGGCATGTTCGTACGAACACTTCGTACGAACAAAAGTAGGAGAAATTTAGGATAAAAATACGAACATTTTCGTGCTTGAGGGCCATTGATTCTGGTGCAGAACAAAATTTAATTAGCCAAGATTTGGTCAGGGACCTATCTCTTCCCGTCCTTAAAATTGACCCCGTGTCCATTGCTGGGGTTACTGGGGAGACTCTAACACAGATTCGATTTAAAACCACTAACCTACACTTAATAACATCAGGAAATCATCATGAAGAGGTTCGTTTTTTTGTTTTTGACTCCCCTAACACGCAGTTAATTCTTGGTTTCCCCTGGTTACGGGATCACAATCCCCATTTCAATTGGGAA
>JBBPBX010013426.1:22591-33156 GCA_038048925.1 Garcialebias charrua
AATAACACTGATTATTAAAAGAAAACATTGCATCACTATCACATCAGTTTTATCTACAATTTAGCCAAACTGCACTCATGTAGACACACCACAGCCATCCCCATTTGATACTGGAAGTTCCATTCCCACGTAAGTCTACCATCTGTGGTTAGCAGACAGAATATGCTGATTAATTAATAACAAGACTGATTGTGCCAAATGTTCCCCATGAGGTCACTTCATACTTCCCAAAAACACAGATCCCATGGAAACCACTGTATGACCGTAAGACTGGATGACAGATCCAAATTGATGCAAAGGGCTGTGACTGAAACGACCGACATGAGGCATTGGAGAAAATTGGTTTCAATGCTTTTTAAACAACTGTCAAAGCCAAGTGGCTGCTGACCGGAGCAGATGGTTCTGCAAATGAAGTTTCAGTGGTCCATTAAGGACTTTAATAAACTTTCTTTCTTTCTAAAGAAAACAGAATTATTTTGGTGCTCTTTACGTCCTGGATGCCCTTCAAAGGGTTGAGTTTGGAAACCGTAAAGTGGCTTTGAGGATCTGAGGGGATTTGTAAAGCCAACAGCTGAAGTAATCCTTTGATTTTGCACAATCATGATATGTGGCAATCTAGCCAGCAGTGTGCTTAAATTAGCAGTGCTTTATTTTATCCATCAGGCTTTTACAACAAGCACCTGATATTTAAATTCCTTTTCGGGCTTCTTTGTAATATCCTTCGTCTTATAAAGGAATTTTCCCATGATATTGAAAACAAGCGAGTAAAGAGAAGCAAATTTATGACTGACAGGGCTGAATATTAAACACACAGGGTGTCCTTGAGAGCAGAGTAAGTCAGTGGAACTGGCACAAAACCCTGCTATTAAATCACATTTATCCAGGCCAACAGAGTGTGTGACATGAAGTAAGCTGGACTGTGCAAAACATAAATAACCAATCTGAAGTTAAATTATGTGCCAGAAACAACATGGGCCAAACATTTAATGGATTTTAAACACTGAACAACAAACCACTTGTATAATCACGATCAGTTTAAATATACTAAAGGAACTCATGTTACAAGTTCAGAGTCAGAGATTCTTTGTTGTCATTTGCACCACATGTGGTACATGTGATGAAACGAGATTATGTACGCAGGGTCCCAGATACGTCCAACAACAAAAAAAGTAAAAGAAAAACAGTAATAACATCTAAGATATGAACTAAGAAAAAACATTGACTAAAAATACACTAAGCACTAATATCATAGAAACATTACTGCAAACAGTAGCACGAACATGAGTCTGTGTGAGCAGATGAGCACAAATGAACATGAAACAGATCAGCAGCAACATGAAACAGATCAGCAGCAACATGAAACAGATCAGCAGCAACATGATGTGATTGATTTTTTCACAGTGATTATTCTGGTTATTTATTCACGAGTCTAACAGCCTCAGGGTAGAAGCTGTTCCTCAGTCTAGTGGTTCTACACTTAATGCTCCTCAACCTCCTTCCTGAGGGGAGTGGGGTAAAAAGTATTGTGCTGGGTGAGTAGTGTCCTTCATGATGCAGATGGCCCTCTTCCTGCATCTGGAGGTGTAGATGTCTGTGATGGTGGGGAGACTGACTCCAACATCTTCTGTGCAGCCTTCACCACTCTCTGCACAGCTTTTCTTTCTGCAGCGGTGCAACCTCCATGCCACACGTTGATGCTGGAGCGTAGGATGCTCTCCACTGTTGCACTGATACTCTCCACAAGTTGTGAGCCAGATAAAGACAACTGGCTGTTTGCATTTTTTTTTAAATCTGTTAAACTGTTGCTTCTGAGGGAACACACATCCCCGTTCTGTTCAGGTGATGAACACACCAATGTCCCCCGCAGCTGAGGGATTTGAATAGTGAACATCTGCAGTTTTAGAGAGGAGCGTTTTGTCTGGACTGGAACTGAAAAAGAAATGCACGTAAACCTGAATGTTTTTGGTGCCACATATTCAAGTGGGTAGGAGTTACACTGTGAAGAACAGAAGTAGGTTTTATTTTTAATTTTAATTTTTGCTTATAATAATAATAATAATAATAATAATGAATTCCATTTATAATGCACTTTTCATTAATAAAAATCTCAAAGTGCTACAAAGTGTAATAAAGCAAAGATCAAAATAAAACAAGTGATAAAATCAAATGATGATGATGATGAACCCCTTATGATGAGTGAAATAAATGGACTAAGTTTTCCCTCGCCCGGACGCGGGTCACCGGGGCCCCACTCTGGAGCCAGGCCCGGAGGTGGGGCACGCTGGCGAGCGCCTGGTGGCCGGGCTTTTACCCATGGAGCCCGGCCGGGCACAGCCCGAAGAGGAGACGTGGGTCCCCCTTCCCATGGGCTCACCACCTGTGGGAGGGGCCAAAGGGGTCGGGTGCAATGTGAGATGGGTGGTGGCCGAGGGCGGGGACCCTGGCGGTCTGATCCTCGGCTACAGAAGCTGGCCATTGGGACATGGAATGTCACCTCTCTGGTGGGGAAGGAGCCTGAGCTAGTGTGTGAGGTTGAGAGTTTCCGACTAGAAATAGTCGGACTCACCTCAACGCATGGCTCTGGCTCTGGAACCAGTTTCCTTGAGAGGGGTTGGACACTCTTCCACTCTGGAGTTGCCCCTGGTGAGAGGCGCCGAGCAGGAGTGGGCATACTGGTTGCCCCCCATCTTGGTGCCTGTACGTTGGGGTTCACCCCGGTGAACGAGAGGGTAGCCTCCCTTCGCCTACGTGTGGGGGGACGGGCTCTGACTGTTGTTTGTGCCTATGCACCAAACGGCAGCTCAGACTACCCACCCTTTTTGGAGTCCTTGGAGGGGGTATTGGAGAGTGCGCCTCCTGGGGACTCCCTTGTTCTACTGGGGGACTTCAACGCTCACGTGGGCAATGACAGTGAGACCTGGAGGGGTGTGGTTGGGAGGAACGGCCCCCCTGATCTGAACCAGAGTGGTGTTCTGTTATTGGACTTCTGTGCTCGTCATGGATTGTCCATAACGAACACCATGTTTAAGCATAAGGGTGTCCATATGTGCTCTTGGCACCAGGACACCCTAGGTCGCAGTTCGATGATCGACTTTGTTGTCGTCTCATCTGATCTGCGGCCGCATGTCTTGGACACTCGGGTGAAGAGAGGGGCGGAGCTGTCAACTGACCACTACCTGGTGGTGAGTTGGCTCCGATGGTGGGGGAGGATGCCGGTCAGACCTGGCAGACCCAAACGTATTGTGAGGGTCTGCTGGGAACGTCTGGCAGAGTCTCCCGTAAGACGGAGCTTTAACTCCCACCTCCGGGAGAGCTTTGAACACGTTCCGAGGGAGGCGGGGGACATGGAGTCCGAGTGGGCCGTGTTCCGCGCCTCTATTGTCGAGGCAGCTTATCGGAGCTGTGGCCGCAAGGTTGTTGGTGCCTGTCGTGGTGGCAACCCTCGAACCCGGTGGTGGACACCGGCAGTGAGGGATGCTGTCAGGCTGAAGAAGGAGTCCTATTGGGCCTTTTTGGCTTGTGGGACCCCGGAAGCAGCTGATAGGTACCGGCAGTCCAAGCGGCATGCGGCTCGGGTGGTTGCTGAGGCAAAAACTCGGGCGTGGGAGGAGTTCGGAGAGGCCATGGAGAATGACTTCCGTACGGCTTCGAGGCGATTCTGGTCCACCATCCGGCGTCTCAGGGGGGGAAAGAGGTACGCGACCAACACCATTTATGGTGGGGGTGGCGTGCTGCTGACCTCAACTCGGGATGTTGTGAGTCGGTGGGCGGAATACTTCGAAGACCTCCTCAATCCTACTGGCACGTCTTCCACTGAGGAAGCGGAGCCTGGGGACTTTGGGTCGGGTTCTCCGATCTCTGGTGCTGAGGTCGCCGAGGTGGTTAAAAAGCTCCGCGGTGGCAAGGCTCCGGGGGTGGATGAGATTCGCCCGGAGTTCCTTAGGGCTCTGGATGTTGTAGGGTTGTGTTGGCTTACGCGACTCTGCAATATCGCGTGGACATCGGGGGCAGTTCCCTTGGATTGGCAGACTGGGGTGGTGGTTCCCCTATTCAAAAAGGGGGACCGTAGGGTGTGTTCCAACTATAGGGGGATCACACTCTTAAGCCTCCCTGGTAAGGTCTATTCAGGGGTTCTGGAGAGGAGGGTCCGTCGGATAGTCGAACCTCGGATTCAGGAGGAGCAGTGTGGTTTTCGTCCTGGTCGTGGAACACTGGACCAGCTCTACACCCTCAACAGGGTCCTGGAGGGTGCGTGGGAGTTTGCCCAACCAGTTTACATGTGCTTTGTGGACTTGGAGAAGGCATTCGACCGCGTCCCTCGGGGGGTTCTGTGGGGGGTACTCCGGGAGTATGGGGTACCAGGCCCTTTGATAAGGGCTGTTAGGTCCCTGTACGACCGGTGTCAGAGCTTGGTCCGCATTGCCGGCAGTAAGTCAGGCTCGTTTCCGGTGAGAGTTGGACTCCGCCAAGGTTGCCCTTTGTCACCGATTCTGTTCATAACTTTTATGGACAGAATTTCTAGGCGCAGCCAAGGTGTTGAGAGGATCCGTTTTGGTGACCTTAGAATCGCTTCTCTGTTTTTTGCAGATGATGTGGTCCTACTGGCTTCATCAGTTCGTGATTTACAACTTTCACTGGAGCGGTTTGCAGCCGAGTGTGATGCGGCCGGGATGAGGATCAGTTCCTCCAAATCCGAGGCCATGGTCTTGAGCCGGAAAAGGGTAGCATGCCCTCTCCGGGTCGGGGAGGAGGTCCTGCCCCAAGTGGAGGAGTTTAAGTATCTCGGGATCTTGTTCACGAATGAGGGAAAACTGGAGCGTGAGATCGATAGGCGGATAGGTGCAGCGTCCGCAGTGAAGCGGGCGCTGTACCGGTCTGTCGTGGTGAAGAGAGAGCTGAGTCAAAAGGCAAAGCTCTCAATTTACCGATCGATCTACGTTCCCACCCTCATCTATGGTCATGAGCTTTGGGTTATGACCGAAAGAACAAGATCTCGGATACAAGCGGCTGAAATGAGTTTTCTCCGCAGGGTGTCGGATACAAGCGGCTGAAATGAGTTTTCTCCGCAGGGTGCTGGACTCTCCCTTAGAGATAGGGTGAGAAGCTCAGTCATCCGGGAGGGACTCGGAGTAGAGCCGCTGCTTCTCCACATCGAGAGGAGCCAGTTGAGGTGGCTCGGGCATCTGGTTAGGATGCCTCCTGGACGCCTCCCTGGTGAGGTGTTCCGGGCATGTCCCACCGGGAGGAGACCCAGAGGAAGACCCAGGACGCGCTGGAGGGACTATGTTTCTCGGCTGGCCTGGGAACGCCTTGGGATTCCCCCGGAGGAGCTGCTCCAAGTGGCTGGGGAGAGGGAAGTCTGGGCCTCCCTACTTAGGTTGCTACCCCCGCGACCCAACCCCGGATAAGCGGAAGAAGATGGATGGATGGATGGATGGATTTTTGCTTGTCTAAAGCAGCACAGAAAGACGTATATCCTGGCAATTGGAGGGAGCAGTTTAATCCATTACCAGGTGCAATGGCCTTGGCCACAACAGCTTAATCTTCAGCCACCTCAAGGGCCACCCCAATCACTTGAGCAACCTATACTTTTAAACAATAAAAATTAGAAAGCAGGGTTTCCTCAAATGCTTAGAATGTCTGGTTTACATACTGTTAATGAAGGTGGCCATCTTGGATTTTGACATGACCACCCAATTTTCTAAAGTGACTTTTTTAGGCCTATGGCTCCCACACAACTAATGGAAGTATCAACTTCCACCGACTTCACTTATTTTTTCATGCTAACATGCCAGGCAAACAGATGGAGGGTATTTCCAGCTCTCCTCTTCGCTCCACGGCAGGGGACAAATAGACATTGTGTTTCAATGTGACTCATTTCATTGGAAGATAATTCATAATTCATTTCATCTTGTTCCTGCATCAGTTTATCTTTTCATGAGCTGATTTATTTAGATGTAAAAATGATTCAACCACATCAAAGTGTATCTTCCTGTTGCAAGTTGTATTAACAAAGGATTTCCAGACAAGAAAAGTGGAGTTCAGTTTGATTTTACAGTAAGTGACGCATAATGAGAAATGACATTAGTAGTTTTGATGCAGGAGAGCATCAAAACATTAATAAAGCAGATTAAAGTTTTTATCTGACCAGGCTGTTTGCGACAAATTGCGTACAGTTGCAAAAGAGTTTACAAAACTCCTCAAAACATTTGGCCCTGGTTCTCAATTTCCATGTGAAAATGGTTTGGCATCACTCTCGTCTCGCTGGAATTATGAACATGTTCAAAAAATGTTGTTGAACAAATAACAAATGTTGTCACAGGAGGCTGAAACAAAACGGGAGTTTTTTTCTATTTAGTTTTGCAAGTCAAAGTGAAGGATATAAAAAAAAACTGGGAAGTCTTGGAAACTCATGAAACCATATTGTGACAAATTAAAACATTTTAATGAAGACTGCAAAAACTTGAAGTACCAGTGCATTAAATAAGGACACCTTGTGACTAAATTGCAACATAAACATGCATTACTGCTTTTTTCTTTTCGGGTTGCGGGGTTCACTGGAGCCCATATCCAGTTATCACTGTACGAGAGGCAGGGGACACCCTGGACAGGTCTCCAGTCCATCACAGGGACACATGCACGGAGAGACAAATGAGACAAACATTCACTCTCTCACTCACACCTAGAGACAATTTAGAGTTATCAATCAGACTAATGTGCATGTTTTTCATCTGTGGGAGGAAACCGGAGTACTCGGAGAAAACCCACGCATGCACAGAAAGAACATATAAACTCCACCCAGAAAGGTCCCCGGCTGGGATTTGAACCGGCAATCTGCTCGCTGCAAGACAACAGCTCTACCAACTGCACTACCATGATATTTCCACTTATTTACAGAAACATAATGTACAGAATCAGCAAATGAACATAATGGAGTGGTTTGAGTGCCTCCATGACCCTGGAGGTTGTGTTGTATGGGACACTGGCCCCTGCTTGGGTTTCCAATGGCAAATTGGCTTCAGGAGGGGAGTCAGACTAACAACGGTCACATAAATAGAAATGGGGGAACTGGGGCACCCTCCTGAGCCAGGGGTCGAGGTGAGTGCCCAATGACTGAATGAACGAGTGGATGAACTTGTTGGATAATTTAATTATCCTATCATCAGCTCATTAAATAAATAGGCCACACAGGAGAGGAGAAGATCTTTCTTAACCCAGGATTTAATCTTGCAAAATGGAGCAGTGTTGAAAAAACAAGCATCAAGATTTTTACGTCACTTCGTCTCCAAGTCTGCTCACTGGCAGTATAAGGAAGTGTCTTTTTGTAATAGTTATCAGAGGTGAGGTCAGACAACTCTACTTTCCATCTTAGGGCCTTGAGGTGAAAGGCTCCATGCTTCTGCAGGCTCCACTTTGCAAAGACTAAACAACTCTTACACACCATGCGCGTAGTAGTGGGGTTCGGTGGGTTTGAACGAACCGCCCACTTTGCCTATGAAGTCCCGCCTACAACTCTTGCGAGATATAGAACTGTGAGGTGAAGACGATGTTCACTCTGTCCTGGCTTGGCAGGCAACACGGTGGATTCAAACGGTAAAATTACATTGTGGTTTTTGATTCAACTGTTCATTTGTGTATTTTAAGTAGTACCGTTTGATGTTAGAGAGATTAGAAGTGGGTCACGTTTTTATAAGATATGGGATAATGCTAAAAACATGCTATAGCTAAGCTAAGTTTGTGATGATGATTTTCACAATTTTTCCCCCTTGTTTTTGTCTATTTGCGCCATGTTGGGAACAGTAATTTATCTGAAACTGGTACCAGTACCCCCACTCTATCCCTAAAGCTAAGTTTACAGTGACAGGACACATAGTTACTCACAGGAAGCCTGAAACGGAGCGTCCATGTTTTTCTAATTAGCTTGTTTACACGTTTTTTTTTTTAATCACTGTTTTTTTTTATTAAAGTTTTTTCCTTTTATACATACAAATAAGAAAGCGTGTGTACAAAAAATGTTATACGTATGGTCTGTTTAAACAACATACATAAACGCAAACAAATTTTTTTTTTAATTAATCCCATTCACTCCTATCCAGGTCACTGCCCTATGTCCACACACTACATCTTTAAACCTGACAAAAACAGAGAGCACAAAAAAAAAATAAAACAGAATTCACCTGAAATATTATTGTATATTTTGGAATGTATCAAGAAAAAGCCCCCATATTTTATTAAATTTCTCAGTAGAGTGCTGAAGAGAACACCTTATTTTTTCTAGTTTCAAGCATGACAAAAGGTCATATAACCACTGTTTATGAGTTGGAAGGGCAGCACCCTTCCATCTTATTAGAATTGCACGCCTTGCTAACAAGGAACAAAAAGCCAGTGCTTGTCTTTTGGAGGCTGATAGAGGTAACTCTTCACCACTGATACCAAACAGAGCAAGGAGAGGGCTAGGTGTTACTTCTACTCTGAAGATTGTGGACAGGGTTTTAAAAACATCCGTCCAAAACTGACCAAGGCTGGGACAGGACCAGTACATATGAACCAGTGTGGCCTCAGCAGTTTTGCATTTGTCACAGTATGGGGTGATTTCTGGATAAATACGAGACAGTTTGCTTTTGGAGAAGTGGGCTCTGTGTACCACTTTAAACTGAATAAGACAATGGCGTGCACATAGAGATGTTGTGTTAACAAGTTTGAGTATAGAAGCCCATGTTTCATCTGGAATGGTCATGCCCAGGTCCTCCTCCCATACAGCTTTAAGTTTGGGTGAGGAGGTCTCTATTCTGTTCAACATTAGATTGTAAAGCCGTGAAATAAGCCCTTTACGGGTCGGGTTCAATTGTAAGATGGTTTCCAACAGTGTAGGCTCTGGTAGAGAAACTGAGCCTGAAAAATGTGATTGAATAAAATGTCTGATTTGTAAATATCTGAAAAAATGGGATTGTGGTAGACCATACTTATTGCTAAGTTGTTCAAATGATGCCAATTTCTTCTCAATGAAAAGGTCCTTAAAATGAGTAAGACCGCTCCTGTGCCATCCCAGAAACACCCCATCCTGAAGAGAAGGTTTAAACAAATGGTTAGGTGCAATGGGGCTTAGAGGGGAAAAATCCTTAAGTTTAAAATGTTTTCTAAACTGGCCCCATATTTTTAGTGAATGTTTCACTACAGGATTCAAAATGGAGTTGGGTGAGGAGAGTGAAAGTGGAGCACAAAGCATAGCTGGTAGAGATATATTATTGTTGTTGTGTAATTCCATAGTCACCCAATCAGGGGAATTACTCAGGTTATGGTAAAAATACCAGTGCACTAAGCATCTGAGGTTAGCAGCCCAATAATAAAACCGAAAGTTAGGAAGACCAAAACCCCCCTCCTCTTTAGGTTTTTGAAGATTCATCTTATTAAGCCTTGGACGTTTATTCCTCCATATGTAGGATGAAAAAATTGAATCCAGCTCGTTGAAAAATATATTAGGAATAAAAATAGGTAGTGCCTGAAAAACATATAAAAATTTGGGTAGTATAGTCATTTTAATTGAGTTTATACGTCCTACCAAGGATTCAACTGTTCATTTGTGTATTTTAAGTAGTACCGTTTGATGTTAGAGAGATTAGAAGTGGGTCACGTTTTTATAAGATATGGGATAATGCTAAAAACATGCTATAGCTAAGCTAAGTTTGTGATGATGATTTTCACAATTTTTCCCCCTTGTTTTTGTCTATTTGCGCCATGTTGGGAACAGTAATTTATCTGAAACTGGTACCAGTACCCCCATTCTATCCCTAAAGCTAAGTTTACAGTGACAGGACACATAGTTACTCACAGGAAGCCTGAAACGGAGCATCCATGTTTTTCTAATTAGCTTGTTTACACGTTTGAAGTAACGTGTACCACCACCAATGAACCAATCAGAGTAGTCCTACAGGTCCACTTTTTCTTCAAACGAACCGCCCCTCATAAAATCCTGGCTACGCCTATGCACACGTGGTTATATAAGTTAGTGAAACCATCAATGACCTTTATATCCACCAACAATAATAATGCGTTATCATTGTATGTTCCCATACAATGGTGAAATTGGCTCTCTGCATTTAACCCATCCACCAGACGGTGCAGTGGGCAGCTATTGAAAGTGTCCAGGGTGCAATTGGGGATAGGGTGGACTTCTCAGAGACACCACGAGCTGTGCAATGACTGGAGATCGAACCTGGGACTTTTGGGTCCCGAGTTGGCTGTCCTACCTCTACACTTTTGTGTCAAACTCAAGGCACGGGGGCCAAATGTGGCCCTCACTACTATATTTTCTGGCCCCTAAGATGATATGTGAAACGTAAAATACTTTTATCTCTTGAATTTTTTCAGTAATATTTGATTATGATGTCAAAAGCACAACAGAGAACATCAAATGAGACCAATCAAACTCTTGTTGAGAAACCTGTGACCAAGAAAATACGTTGGGCATCTATTCTGAGGTAATGTAGATTCTGAAATTGGCCCATAGTTTGAGAAAAGTTTTGATTTTGGCCCCCTTTTGTAAGTGAGTTTGACACCCCTGCTCT
>JBBPBX010013426.1:33216-44944 GCA_038048925.1 Garcialebias charrua
ATAACCCTCTTGCAAGTCAGGATGCTTATGCATGCATTGGGAAACCCACCCAGGGCAAACAGTCCAATCGGGTAGGAAACACCACCATCACCTCACGCCCCTCATGTCAATGGCCTTAACGGTGCATTCAGCATCCTCCTGGGTGTCATTGGTTCAAAAGAGAAAAAAGACAAGCAAAAACAAAAACTCTCTTCAGACAGAACCCTCTCTCTCTGTGAGTTGTTTTGAGTAAAAATCATAAAATCAACAAAGTAAAACAGAATGGCATTATTCACCTTCATTCGACAACATTTCATTGTTATTCCCTCTTTCTGAGGTTAGAAAACAGTGGCACTTCTTTCTATTGGCAAAGCATAACATTAGGGTCTCCGTCTTTCTCCGGAGCCCTTTAGGTGATTCTGGTTTTTCTAATGTGATTCGGGCCACTTCCGCTTTGGCTTAATGTAATTTCGTTTTTTCAAATGTTGTTCATTTACATCTTAGGGCCACCGTACTTTAGTGATGTCAACAGATTCTGCAATACCATTTCCTCCTCAGCCAGCCACATCCCTTGTCCATCTGGTGATGGTGTGAAGTTCCAGATGGATCAAAGTATCGCAGAGGTCTGCAAATTCAGGAAGACGGTAACCAAAAGAAAACAAATCTAAATTTGAATGCATTTTTCAAAAACCAGAAACATAGTCTGACTTTTCAGGTGGCTTTAAGTAATAGCTGCCATGGCAAATTAAGTTATTGATTAATACGATTATAGGGGGAAGTTTTTTTTTGCTTAAACCTGATCCATCAGGTGTTTCCATGCATACTCAGCTGTGCAAATACAAAAGCAGCTGGAACCTGGATAAATGCTAATAAAAGTGCTTTGTAAAGCTGGGACGTATCAAAGCATCCCCAACACACGCAAAAAAAGAGGAAAATCGTAAAATAAAGCACTTCAGAAATCGTCTTTTTATCTTTGTGGTAGAACATCAGACTCGGAGCGTGGCCTGCAGTTCTCATCCGTAATGGATCCAGATAATGGCGGGGAAATTGTTCCCAGGCACTGTCTTCGCTCTGTCCCGCAGAGTTCAGAGATCCGGGGAGTAAAATAATCGGATTTTTCCCTTCCTTTATCTCCCGGACTCAAGAGAAGAAGCGAGGAGGCTTTGAAATGCCATGTCTGCTTGTCACGACCCCTTTTGTGAGTCCCCCTCCCGCTCGTCCATGGACACGGTTTTAGACGCCTTCCCATTTTCAAGGGCTCACTGTCATGGCCTGAAATAAACCTGCTGGAAGTGCCAGCCTCTGCTCCCATTTTCCTGTCGTTCTTTTTTCCTTTTCTTTCTTTTTCTTTCACTGTTTATCAGCCTCTCCCGAATCAAGGAGTCTCTCATGGTTAAGTGGGAGAGTTCATGCCGAGGTTTGTGGAAATTCACCAGGTCCCTTACAAACTGTTGCGGTGAGAAAACGCTTGAGTCTGATCACAGGGATGTGAGCCACGCCAGGCTCCCCTGTGTCAGGAACGAGTGTACAATGCAGAATAAGCACTTCTGCTGCGTGCTAAGTTGGTCGGGTCATGACATCCCTTAAGCTGATTGCCGTGCCAGCTCTCCTGTTACAAAGACAAATTGTGCATGCATAATTTCCTGGAGTGGCTCCCTTCCAGCCTGAATGCATTTTCAGAGATTTGGAGCAATAGTTTGTTTTTTACACTCATCTCGGTTTAGTTTGATCAAACGGTAAGCCTTCGGACTATTACAGTACCAGGTTTCTAACAAGAAAATGCTGGGCCTAATTTAGGAAGGACGTGTTCAGCTATTACTTCATGTTTTAGCTCGTCTTTGCCTACAGACCTTGGGTCATGCTTTCAAACCTTCTGTTTCCAGATTCAAACTTCTAGCCCTGGTTTGGCATGAAGGGGCACGACATCGGATGACAAAAGTGTGACGTGACAGGGTCCACCACGTTACGTTCAGGAGACATGGGAACTCTAAATGCATTCTATTTACAGGAGGTGAAAAACCACTCAAAGTTCTGAACATGGAAAAATATATCTGAATTTAAAAAGAAGGGAAACTGTAATATTAAATGTGACTATCTCTAAAATTGAAAAAAATAATAATAATAATTTTGTTTTCAAGAGGAAAATTAGTGTCCCTTTCTTTGTTTTTCAAAGTTCAAGGTCAAAAAGAGACTTTTAGTTTGAAGTACCGGTAAACATTGTAGTCCTGATTTCGCTTTATATTCCTTTGTTATACAGTGTGATGTCACATGTGACACAATATGGCAGCACTGATGGGAGCTTCGCTTTGACTCGTTCTTTTTTTTCCTTGTGTTTTTGTTTTAACTTATTTTGCGCCTACACTGTACACCCAGACTACAGGTATGACCGCAACACACTTGAGTTTTGTGTTGCTGCCTTGCCATCGTGCCATCATACCATCCTGGTCCTGTTCCCGGCACTCTTCCAGTCTCAGGGCAAGGCTCTGGTCTGTCATGGCAGCTGTCTTCATGATCATCCATCTGCCTGCACGGAACAAACTCTATGGAACAATTCGGTTCCACGGAGAAACTTTGGATGTTCTGTGTCTGCTAGATCTGGTTCTGTAGGGCAGTCATCATCCATTGCCACAGTCATTATTATCATCATGCTTCTAAAAGAAACTCACTGCTAACAGTACCATGGTGCTAATGAGACCATGTTGCTGTAGATGTATTTCTTTTTCATTTTTGGCACTTTCTTTTTGTATTTTTGTTGCATGCTTTGGTATTTCTTTTTTTTCTTTTTTGGCGAGTTGAGACAATTCTTCTCATCCTGAGCATTTCATTGCATTGTTGACCTTGTGTTGACCTGCATATGACAATAAACCTATCAGTTGTATGCATACTTTGGTGATGGTATGAACTAATCTCCTTTAAATATTTTTTTAAATTATGGAGCTAATTACAAATACCACAGTTATAATTTTCACAACAGAGCTTTTGTTGAACATGACTCTGGACATCAGCTTCAGAGATGTAGTTAAACTTTTTATGAAAGCTTATTGTTTATTTTCCACTCTTCCAGCTTAATAGTTCCAAAATCTACAACACAGCTCTAATCTATCTCAATTTTCTTTTAAATTGTAAACGATCTGACACTTATCAGCATCGGTTTGACTGTTTTTCTTTCATAGACTTCTCTCCTTGGGTTTCTCTGTGGTCTTATACACGCAAAAAGAACAGCTCAAACTCTGTCCACCTCCAGTCTCTATTTAGTTGGCAGTGTTGCAAGCAAACCTATCATCACAGGCTACTCTCACCAATCATAACGTGAGGCTGGTGAGGGATATCCAACACACAGCACAACCTATAATCTTTACATTGTGGCTAATTGAAGCAATAAATGTTTCCACTAGGTCGAGCACAGCTCTGGGGAACCACAGAAGTTCATGAGGAGGTCGTACATGAAGGGGAGGGAAAGGCAGAGGGTATAAAATGAAAGGACAAATTTTGTTTTTGTATCCTCATATTTGGGACATAATGAATGGTATATTCATCCAACCTCTTTGATAGTCAGGCAACTGAGAATGTCCAGCTCCATCAGCTACAGCAAACAAACCACCTAATGTTTATTTTACCTTTAACATTACAATGTTTATTTTACCTTTAACATTACAGTACAGGTTTACGCAGGATAATGCTTTTGCGCATGTTTGTGTATGTTATTGCAAATGTTCATTTGTTTTCCTATAAAAATCTCATGAACCACTGGACAGATTTTAACAAAATCCTCAAGGTGATCATTGAGTTTGCATCTAACACTGATTAACATTTAGTGCCACCACAATTTAAGAAGGCCTCCTCAACTAATATAACATTAGCAGAGATAAATGAATAACTTAGTTAATTTTATATATACAGGTATTAAGCTAAAATTTGGTGTTGTAGTGTCTGATAATCACCTTAAACACATACTCTGAGGGTCAATATTTCATGAATCAGAATTAAATTTCTTGTCATTGCACAGTAAGTACAGAGAAATTGCATTCCTTACAGCCGTCCGAAGGGTAGACGAAAGTGTACTGGGGCTGCAGCTTCTATAAAGTGCTGCTCTTATCGCTTAGATAAGAAAGGGGGAAGAAAACATGAAGAGAAAAGGTAAAAAAAAAAGACACAGGGCATTTTTTTTAACCGCAGCACAAAGCAACATACAGTAGATAGACAAAATACTTTTGCGGCGGGAGATAGATACTGTAGATAGATAGATAGATATAGATATAGATAGATAGATAGAGATAGATAGAGATAGATATAGATAGATAGATATAGATAGATATAGATAGATGTAGATAGATAAATGTAGATAGATAGATGTAGACAGTGGTGGTGCCTACGACCGCCAGGGAGCGCTAATGCACTAATCCGCTTACAGCGGACCTAACGTTTTTGTCAGCGTAACAGCGGTTTGATTAACTTTTATAATTCATAAGCGGATTTGCGCTATTTTTATTTAAAATGCAGTACCGATAATAACTAATTAACTATCAGTAAAAACGAAAAAACGTATTTACAGGCCCGGACGACTGCTAACAGACCATATCCTGTCAGCGCCGGATATGGTCCATGACAAAAAAGCGTCCCCTCACAGTCTCTTTGCTAGAGCGAGCGCTCTCAGTTAGCAGCCAGTGTGTTACTCTGCAACCTTATTGCTTGTTTTCGAAGAGTCAGACGAAGAGTTTTTAACATGGAGGGTGAACTTATGGATGTTTCTCAGCGGCCTACGCGACGCGTCTGGATTTTAAACAGTATTTCGCCATATGCCCTCTTCAAAATGGCGGCCGCGACGGCCACAGAAGATAAGGACTTTCCATGAAAACACGGTAAAAACAATTATTTCTTTGCTGAGAAAAAATATATTTCTTAGCTGACTTTATAGCACAAGGTTTTTCTGAGCTTAACCGGTTCAAATGGTCAAATCTGGTGGATTAAAAAAAGTATTTCGCCATATGCCCTCTTCAAAATCGCGGTTAGCGTGTTAGCATTAGCATCCGCTAGCATTGCTAATACATAAGTGCTTTTGAAATTGCGGACCTAAATAAATCAATAAGTGCTTTAGTAATTGCGGAACTAATTTTTGGATTAGCATTGCCCAGCACTGGATGTAGATAGAAGGCTGGATTTCAAATTTCTCCTGAGACGTGTTTACTGAGGACACCAGCTGCTATCTATCGCTACCCCCCCGCCCCCCAGATAACTTTTCTGTGAGCGTTATCGGAGGTCGGCTGGTCACATCTCAGAACTGTTGCTATCTGGAATGGCTCATGGACAGAAATCTCACTGCCTCCACCTCAAAATGCATAAATGTGATTTGTCATAACTGTTGGCTTGCTGGTAGAGTTTTTTTGACTGTATCATAGTGTGTCCTGTAAGACAAAATGTGATAGAATCTTTTTTGAATACCACTGTTTACCCTACTGTAACCTTCCTTTTTTCCATATCTGTTTATGGCGGCGCGGATTAATTTCTGCTGCGGCTGCATGTACACATCCCCCTCTCAAGGACGGTGTGTGCGTCAATTGCAATGTTTTGTGCTTTGGTGCAATGACAATGCCAATAAAGATATATTCTATTCTATTCTATAGATAAATGTAGATAGATAGATAGATGGATAGATAGATAGATAGATAGATAGATGATAGATAGATGGATGTAGATAGATAGATGTAGATGTAGATAGATATAAATATATGATATATAGATATAGATAGATAGATAGATAGATAGATAGATAGATAGATAGATAGATAGATAGATAGATAGATAGATAGATAGATAGATAGATAGATAGATAGATAGATAGATAGATAGATAGATAGATAGATAGATAGTGTCGTGGAATTTTTACCAAAACAGTGAGATGAGTTGAATGCAAAATGAAGGAAAAGATTGATCTTTCACTATTTTATTCGAAGGCGATTAAAAACATGCGTTCGAAGGCACTTGCTTTATGCAAAGAGCCTCGATCAGAAGGCACAGAACAATTTATACAGTCAAAAAGCCTACGTAGTCACTAATCTTAGAACTCTGGACTTTTAAGATATGTCAGCTGCCATGTTGCACAAGTGGGTCTTTTCCTCTTATTTGAGACAAGTGGACATGATGTAATACATTCAAAGTACATTTAGAAGACGTTTTAACTGATAAGAAGACAGTGACCATTGTTCTAAAAATGCAAGTCATGAGTAGTTTACATCTGCCAAAGCTTTATGTGTTTTATTTCCCCAACACTCCTCCCTTTGATTCTAAAATCATGCATTTTAAAAGCATTTAAAGTAGAGAAATAAAACTTTTCAAAATAACATTTGCTGAATTATAAACATACTTTGTATTCTAGCTGTAACTGTTGCTGTCAACCAGTATGTTGACCATGGCTCAGCAGGTGACTGGGAAACGGTGATTTCATTGACCTGTTACTCAACAGGTGACCGGAACTTGATTCCCTCCTCTGCAGGTGTTTTGGATTGCCCCTCGGTGGGTGGAACTGCAGTGAAGTGTTTGCAATGGCTTGAGTGGATCCAGGTGGCTTTTTCAGCAAAAATCACTGCCATGTGGGTCACGAGCAGAATGGGCCCAACCAGCGTTTGGGCTTCCAATGTTTTCTCCTCAGCTCCTTCACAAGGACCCAATCCCCAGAGTTCAGCTCGTGCAGTGGTTGTGTGTCTGGGCTTGGCAGTGCCGCCTTCACCATTTGGTGGTTCTGTAACAACAGTTTAGAGAGATTTAGACAAAAATCAATCATTTCATGTTCCATTAAATGTGTTGGAAGAGATGACTTGGTTTGTGTTTCAGCTCCTGTTTGTGCTGGCCTCCCAAACAAAATTTCAAAAGGACTCAAATTACACTAATTCAAAGATAATGCCTTGATCCATGGGAGGCCAGTCAGAATCAACAGCCCGAGAATGTGCTGCACATTTAATTTACTGCAAACTGTTTTGGTAGTGGAATGGTTTTAAGCAAAGCGTCAACTTGTGGTGCATTGAGTATCAGCTTACCGTCAGATTTGAGAAACTTCCTGTGTTTCCAAAGGGAAGCAAAATCAGTAACTATGGAAAACGCATACCTGGAATCTGTGAAAACATTAGTTGTTTTCACAGATGCCAGTTTACACGTCAGAGCAACAAGTTCAGCAGTTTTGTGCTGAAAAATGAGAACAGTGGGTCAGAGAGTAGTGTGTCATGGTCAGAACAAACTGCAAAACCTACATAGTTCATACCAACAGCAGATCTGTGAGAGGATCCATCCACGTACAGGATCATGTCAGGGTTCGTCAGAGGTATGTCTTTCAAGTCAGGCCTAGGCGTACAGTCTGTAGTACATCAGAACAGTCAGAACTGTGGTTCACAGTCGTCAGCAGTGGGCAGTAAAGTCACAGGGTTCAAAAGTCATGCAACGTCTTACTTGTCTAGAAGAATTGAAGTATACCTTAGCCACCTTGCTGCAGAAAGGTGTGAGGTCTTCTGTTCGAGCAGAATAATAGAGACGGAGTGGGATGCAAGATGGTTAATTGGGCGTACAACACTATATCGCGGGATGCCAGCACAGCCTTTTCTGCAGCAGCAGCAACAGCGCAAAGGCAGCTAGGAACTTCCTGCAGCTACTGCATCAAATTTGGAGGAATAATAGGCTATGGCACGCAATTGATCACCGTGACGCTGTAAAAGAACAGAAAACATGTAACCTCCCTTTTCATCCACCATTTGTACAAATGTTTTTTTTTCTGGATCTGTAACAGAGCAGTTTTTAGAGCAACAAAGCTTTCTTCAACTTGAGGGGTCCATTCAACCGTAACATGAGTGGCTAAGCCTCTCCCATGGATAAGTCTGGACAATGGAGCCTCCAGTGTTTCATAATTTAGAAATGATTGGATAGGGAATGTGTTGTACATCCTCAACTCTTTTTTTTTTTTCTCTCAAAGAGCGTGAGTGCTGAGTCGACACATGACCCAAAAAGGTGACAGTAGGATGAACAAATTGGAGTTTCGACAGGCTTATCATCTTTCCCTGTGTGGAAGATAACTGGCAATGTCTATGTGCATGTGTGTGTCAGGCAGAAGTGACACTGCTCTGATACTGTGAACCACGGCCTGCATGTTGTTTTTAAACGCTTGCACTAATGGAGACCACATGACAAAGCAGTCTGTTGTGGTTGTCCAATCTGTGACATTAAAAGCATTTCAGCTGTTCTGGAGTCAGAGAAACAGAAAAAGCAGACACATATTGACTCCAGAACAAAGTTGTTGTCAGTTTTTTTCTGAAATGACCTTGTACCACATTTTCTCAAACTCAGAATCTGACCCCTCATGGACAAAAGTGGTGCAGTGCAAATCAGAAGGAGACATAAAAATAGACTAGGGGTCTACTCGCTGTTGAACTTGCTTTACAACATCTGTCGAGAAAAGGCCCAGTACTGAGCCTCCACTCATAAACATAGACAGGTGTTGTGGGACAGAAACTTTCCCCAGTAAAATGAGGTAAATCACTGTCCTCCTGTGGGGACATGGACATTTCTAGGCCAGATGAAGAAGATTCAAGAGATATGTGTAATTGGCACATTAAATCTCATTAATAGGACACATTTTTGACACCAAAAATGAGTGTATAAACTTGTGACTTCCCTGTGTGAAACAGGGCAGGGGTGATGAGAAGCTTTCTTTTACTGTGGTACCAGAGGCTGAGATTGAGAAAGTGTGTTGCCCACTTAATTGTAAAGAAAACAGGAAAACAGTTGTCTCTAACTGTAGAGTGTACTGTATTGCACCAGAATCCACCATAAAGGGGATATCTGTGTTTTGTACTTTCAAAGTTAGTATTGGAAGCTGCTTATAAGCCAAAGAGTTAAGATGAACATAAGTTCCCACAGACCCGAGTGTATGTAAATTTGTATGTGCTGCAATGTCTGTGCATGTGGGCTGGTCACACATAACCAGGCCATTTAAATTGTTTTGTGTATCAGTTGCAAGAGACGGCGCCTTTACAAAGTGTAGCGGTGTGTGTTTGAGTGGTGTCTCACTTCCCTTTTTAGGCGTGCTAAAGAGTCCTGCTGCTCCGCACCCAGGGTCCTCTCCTCCAGTTCAGTCCCCTTGGTGATGTACAGGAAGGCCCCCTCTTGGCAGGTTTGGGCATTCGTCCTTCCAGTGGCCCATCTCTCCACATCGGTGACATGACCCATCTTTTCTGCTCTCCCATGGATGTCCTCGTCTATGACCTCGCTGGCCTCTGCAACCTCTTCTTCCACCTCTGTGGTAGGCTGGAGGGCCCCCAGACCCCCTCTCTGGGGCAGCTGCCACAGAGAACAAGGTGAGGGTGGCTTTGTGCAGTTCAGCTTCTTTCTTTGCAGCTTTCTTTTGGCCTTGGTCTTGGATCACCTCCTGGGCAAGTCTGAGATGACGTTTCAGCTCGTTCAGGCGTGTGTCGTGTCTCATGCCAACGTAGGAGCGACGTGTCTGTGCAGCAATGTCAGGTCTAACATTGTCCATGATGTAACTACACAGGAGTCGTTCCCATGGTGATGCTTCGTTTCCCAAGTCCCCTGTAGGACGCTTGAGGCCAGAGTGTTTGTTAAAGGCCTCCTCCAACCGATGAAGAAAATCATTCACACCTTCATCTGGGCGTTGTGTGATCATTTTGAGAGCATTCGTGTCCATCTTTCGTGGAAACTTCTTCTTTATGCCCTCTCCCAAGGACGTTACAGCCATTGCATAGTTTGCATTGTTTGTGTGATCGTAGGAAATATGACTGAGACGGAGATGTGGATCAGGTAAGGGGCCCACGTCAGGCATGTCAGAAGCTTTTATCTTTTTCGCAAGGACTCTGCGAATTTTAGCACCTGTCGGTCTCATCTCTCTGCAGAACGCCTGAAACTCAGTCACAAACTTTGATCTGTTCTCTTCTGGGTCAGATAAGAGGTCTGCAGCATTTTTGTCGTCATCACTTGTCCATTGTCGGTACACTAATGCTGGACCCTTTGCTTTCATGACCTCGATCATTGGAGCTGTGACATCAGGGTGTTCTTTAGCCTGATCGAGTGAACGGAGATCATAGGGGTGAGTCACGGCAGATGAGGATGATGATGGTGTGAATGGAATTGAGGATGGAGAAATACAGGTAGGCGCAGAGGTAGAAAATTATGCGCTCTGAAGTGGGTCTGAGGAGGGGCAGAAGGTCCTGCATTCGGATCACGTCTTACTGGAGGAGAGGAGTCCAGGTCTGGATCAGACAGGGCCAGTGCCTGTAATTCTCTGTGTGGACACAAAGAAGAAGACAGAGCGAGAGGTGAAGGACCACTGTTTGTGTACGGAGGTGGGACATTTGAAAGTTCATTTTTCTTTGTTTGCACAGAGGCATTGTCTGTTCGACCAGCAATCACTCCACTCAAATCCATTCCTCCTCCTACTTCCCGTATCCTTATCTTTCTTTCACGTCTTCCTGCTTCAGCCTTCCATTGACTTAAACATTTTCTGTTCAATTTATATGTATCATAATGTTTAACAGAAACCTTTTCTTTTTAAATTTCTCAAACCATTCTTGTTCAATACTTTCTGATACCTTCTGTTATTATTATATTATTATTATTATATTATTATATATATTATATAATTGTTTCTTGTTAAATACTTTCTGTTATTATTATTTTATTATTATATTATTATATATATTATATAATTGTTTCATACTTAAACTCCCCCCTTCAGGAAAACCATGTTTTTTTATCTAATTATTAACACATTTTAATCTGTCAGGGCCAAATTTATTTACCATGTCAATGTAGATTGGACTGTCAGGAGGCAAATCAGAACCCTTGCTGGGTACGGACCCCATTGCAGTAAGAGCGTCCTGTTACTGGTTTCTTCCTTGAAAGTGTAAGAATACTCAGAATCACTTTTAACCTTGCTACTTTTTAGTTTACCTAGTGTTAAAAGTAACAAAAAAACGCTATACTTCCATTAAAGTGTGAAGATGTGAACACTGACCTGTTCTGATTTTCTTCCCCACAGAGACTCTACATCGACAGTAATTATTAATTTTAAAGAAAATTCAACTCAACCTCGTCAGATTATGTAGAACTGGTCCGAGTGACTGGTTCTCCAGATCCGTGTGGTTTTGTCAATGTAGGAGGAAAAAATCCAGATTCCTTCTGTTCGGAGGACTGAAAATCAGCCATGGCCTTTTGGACCTGGTTCTGTCCTCCAATGCTGATTCGAAAGCACAGGATCCTACGCCGACAACGCCAAACTGTCATGGAATTTTTACCAAAACAGTGAGATGAGTTGAATGCAAAATGAAGGAAAAGATCGATCTTTTACTATTTTATTTGAAGGCAATTAAAAACATGCGTTCAAAGGCTCTTGCTTTATGCAAAGAGCCTTGATCAGAAGGCACAGAACAATTTATACAGTCAAAAAGCCTACGTGGTCACTAATCTTAGAACTCTGGACTTTTAAGATATGTCAGCTGCAATGTTACACAAGTGGGTCTTTTCCTCTTAGTAGAGACAAGTGGACATGATGTAATACATTCAAAGTACGTTTAGAAGACGTTTTAACTGATAAGAAGACAGTGACCATTGTTCTAAATATGCTAGTCCTGAGTAGTTTACGTCTGCCAAAGCTTTATGTGTTTTATTTCCCCAACAATAGATAGATAGATAGATAGATATAGATGTAGATAGATATACAGTAGATGTAGATAGATATAAATATATGATATATATA
>JBBPBX010013427.1:4939-35106 GCA_038048925.1 Garcialebias charrua
GAACCCAGACCCAGACCAGTGGTCATTCCGTATGTTGCGGGAGTTTCAGAGACATTGAGACGTTTATTTTCTAAACACAACGTCCCAGTGGCTTTTAAACCCCAAAATACATTACGACAAAGACTGGTTCATCCCAAAGATCCAGTCCCCCGGCACAAACAGAGTAATATTGTGTATGCTGTTCAGTGTCAGGAGGGCTGTGATCAGTCTTACATCGGGGAAACTAAACAGCCACTGGCCAAAAGGATGGCCCAGCACAGAAGATCAACATCATCAGGTCAGGACTCTGCGGTCTACACTCATCTCCAGGCCAGCGGTCACTCTTTCAGGGATGAAGATGTTCACATCCTTGATAGAGAGGAACAATGGTTTGAGAGAGGAGTAAAGGAGGCCATCTTTGTGAAAAGAAACCGTCCATCATTAAACAGAGGTGGAGGCCTCCGGGTTCAACTGTCCCCCACTTACAATGCTGTTATTGCTAGTATCACTCAGCCCTCTGTGAATAGCAAACAACCATCAGGGTGTTAACGATCCATCGTCAGGCTGATGGTCCTCCTTGATCATGTGAGCAGCTGGTTTCGGCTGTCATCAGCCAACTGGTTGATCCACTGTGGGAGGGTGCTATTTATAAGACTGAGCTGAACACAGCTTCTCAGACTGAGGAAGTCTTTCGGACGAAAGACGAAACGTTTCTACAGTTTTTTTTTGCTTTGTTTTGTTTTGTTTTTTGAATGTCCAGAGGACCAGACTTAGCTTTTTTGGATTTTTCTACCTGGATTATTGAGCATGCATCAGGGTATTTATATATTAATGTTTCTGTTCTGTGCCCAGAGATGACTAGTGACTTGGAGCTATATAAATAAACTGAACTGAATGTACAGTGTTCATGCACGCCAAAGTACATTCCAAAAATAAGCAATATTATGAGAAATATTTTGATGTAAAGACAATGTCATTGTCTATTAAACACGACTATTATGGCTTCATCTGATCTTATTGTACCTTCAACCAATTCTGTTTTCAATAGGATCTTGTGACATTTATTTTTTATTTATTTTAAAGTGTGCTGACCTCATAGCGTTTTAGAGAAGCGTCCTCAGGAATCGAGCTAAAATAATCTGGGTTTCATTTTTGAGCAGAAATTCAAATCACACTATAGGCGAGGTGCGGCGAAGTTATGCACATATTGTTATGCTTTTTTGTTAAACAAAACACACATCAAACAATACAATGAATGACGAAGATAGGAAATAATAAGATGAAACGATGCAGATTACTGATCTCACAAACATTAGAATTGCTGTGTGTGAGAAAATGTTGGTGAATTCTGTGAATCAAGTGGTTGTGGGGTGTTTATGAACCAGTTTTGTGTTTTGTAATGAAATGCTGTGAAGCAGCTCAGATGATGAACTGGAAGTTGGCAGCAGAAATTGAGTGTGGATGTTTTGATATTCCTGGTAGTCAAAATTAACTTGGTTGATGTTGGTTGGAGCAAAAAACAACATTCAGTTAAACATGTCAAACACTGAGTCTGCTGAAAATAATTACAAAAGCTCTTTTACCACATATTATTCACGTTTTATGAAAGAAAACTTAATATTACACAGTGATGCAGAGTTACATGTTCTTATATCATCACTCAGAAAATCTAAATTTCTATAAATGTTTGTTTCCCTCACAGATGATTAGCAGAGGCAGTAAACTACATGAGAGGCTTTACATTCCCTCCAAGTGTTTTAGAAGGACGTCAGAAGCTGGATAATTAATTGGGTTTAATTTAGAGGAGGAGGAGATGCAGAAGAAGAAAAAAGAAGTGGCAGGCATGCGAGTTCGCACTCTGATGAATGCACTCATTAAAAGTTTGGATGATGCATCATTAGCATCTCTCTTTGAGTCGTATGTTATTCTTTGTTTATGAAGAATCAATCAGCAAACGTAACGCAGAGCTGGAGGGCAGCAGGTGGTGTGTTTGGAGACGGACGTTCCTGAAGCATCACACGCACAAATCCATTAATCTTTTTAACCCCTTTAATGAATCCACAGCTTTTCTCAGCAATAAGGACCATAAAAACTGAAAAGATAAAAATCTTTATCATGTCATCTGTAATTTGTTGTGGTAATTCCCACTGTGTGCATTTTAATAGGAGAGCTGAAATGATTTTTGTTTAGCTGACTGAAAAAAGTGGTAGTATATTTTAATTTTGGCTGAACTTTTTTTTTTAACCTCTCAAATATAGTTGAAGCCAACTTAGAATGATCGGTTTTAATGAAAACGTGAACAAATTGAGCATAAACTGTATTTATTTCAGCACTAACCTGCTAGAATTTTTGAGGGGCAAAGAAAATATTTTCAAAGTTATGTAATATTTAATCCATTTATTTTTCACGCTGCTTTCCAAACATGTTTAAAGACAGATTTTTACTTACTATAATTTTATTGGTTGAATAAGTTGGCAGAGAAAGTGACAAATTTATACAGATTTCACTGCATTTCAGTAAAAAAACAAAAAAACTAGGGATGGGGCCGATCCGATCCAGTATCGGTATCGGTATCCGATACCAGCATTATTTAAGTATCGGGTATCGGATCAAACCTGCCGATACTTTTCCGATCCAGCTTCAAAGAGCACTTGTGTTCAATCACAATCTGTGACTGCCCTTTTTAACATTGTGTGAGATAAACCCAATGAAGACACTCTTAAGCCTTACAATAGGGGGGTTCCCTATTGTAAGGCTTAAGAGTGTCTTCATTGGGTTTATCTCACACAATGTTAAAATGAATAGTTTGGGTGCAAAAGTTTCATTACACAGAGTCAAATACCTGAACAGTATCGGTATCGGTCGATACGGAGTTAATAAGTATCGGTATCGGATCGGAAGTGAGAAATGTGGATCGGTGCATCCCTAAAAAAACATCAGTTTTATCCAAAGGGCTCTTGTTTGAGCTGAACTGGGACCCTGTTTACAACATTTTGTTCCACCTCATGTACCACACGCTGTCATAATTACGTCCTCTGTCCCCTGCCTCGCTCACAGCCCCGCATGTCTTGTCTCTGCTCTGTCATGCTTTGCTCTCAGCCACACCCACTCTGCACTGCAGCTCAATCAGCACTCATGCTCTGCACCTGTTTCCCTGTTCCTGTCATCACCATGCCCACTCTGCTCATTTCACATCAATCAGGATCATGCCAGTCACCTGTTTCCTGCCCTATTTAAGCCCCAAGCTCTCGCTCATCCTCTGCCAGATTATCAAACCCTTCATGGTCTCTGATATCCAGCCATCTTGTTCTTATTAGTGATGGTGAGATGAAGCTTCATGAAGAAGCACTGAGGCTTTCCATTAAATAGCTCGACTCATGATCCGATGCGCCATGGTGCTTCATTTGCTCTACTGTGCCATCAAGTGGACTATAAACGTAAAACGGGTTGATGGATTCTAATAAAACTGGTTTGCAAAGTTTTAAGTTGAATAAAAGAAAAAAGAAATCATGTTTGTGAGGACCTCAAATAAAGTCTAAATTTGATCTGCAAATAATAATCTGTATTTATGATGACGGTGATGATGGATTTTTCTGTCTGCCTCTTATATTTCGAATCGTCGCGCATAAAAATGAACAAGTTTCTGAATCTGTCACGTGGTACGGCCCGCTAGCGAGGCTTCGAACGTCACTACATGCGTCATCAATACATGCTTTGATACACGCTCCATATGAATCCTCCTGAATTACTCGACACACGCTTCGAGGCCTCGACACAGAAGGACACATTAGTTCTTATTCACGCCTGACATTCATGCCTTATTCTTTGGATTTTCAACCTCACGCCTTGTCTTCGGGATTTACCATTTTGCCTACTCCTCATCTGGTTCTGCTCTGCACTTCTGACCCTGGAACGACAACTTTTTCTGGCCCTTGGACTCGGGATTTTGGATTACCCCTTGGATCTGTTTAAATAACTTTGACTCTCCATGCATGACCCCTGCTTCGCCTTCTGGATCACAACCCTGGATTACCCTGCTGTTCACTGTATTACAGCCCTCCTCTGCACCAGCTCTCCCTCTGGTTGTGGTGAAGACCTGTCACTGCAGCTGGATCCTGACTCTTTCCAGCAGCTACAAAACAAATAAATATACTGTTTTTGTTTTCACACCCTTGTTGTCTGGCTGTTTCTGAATCCAAAACCCCTGCTTTCTGACACACACAGTGAAATGACAACAAACCTACTTGAAGGTGAATTGTCAAAGATGGGAACCTTCCTGTTCTATATGTGCAGTTTATCACTGAAACAGAGTTGTAGAATATCTAAGCTGCTCATAACATATGATCCCTGACTCAAACTTTTACTTTTTGACTGTTTAAAAGGTCTACTTCTGGTAGTCATGGGTTGATAAAACCGTGAGATACAAAAAAAATGGTCAAAACTTCAGACAGGATTAGTAAGTTCTGTTTGTTCCAACCTACGTTACATGGTTGGTTAGTTATAAGGCAACATGAAGGTCAATGACAGATGAGGATTTTGTTTGGACTTTGGAAAAGCTGATGTGTTAATCTGCTCTCACACATTTGCGTTGTTCTTGCAGACAATGTGCAAAGCTTCTGTATAATCAACCAACAGGAACACCTAAACAAAAAAGTAAAACACATCTGAAGATTTGTGTGCTTATAATGCTCAAATACTGTACTAGTTTTAGGGTGTCAAAAATAAATTTGTTGGGTTTATCCCAGCCATACCAATACCTTCTAGTGGCTTGGTTTTGTGTTGTTCTGTTTTATTCCACATCAAATGTGAAGGCCTTGTCACACTATGTTTTAGAGAACTTATGTTGACTTATATAAATTTTGTCCAACACGCTGGCATTTGCTGACAACAGAATTTGAAAAAATCAACAGGAAGACATTTTTGGATGTATACATACCATATTACTAACAAGTGAACAAAAATACAACCTATAACTTATTCATAACTTGTCTCTAGTTTATACGTAACATATTCAACTGTATGAGTGTTTTATTATTATTATTATTATTATTATTATTATTATTATTATGCAGAGATTATAATGAGCGTATAATTAACTTGTGCACAGCATGTTGGAGCAGATTGCAATGAGGGCGGCTGGCACACAGTGACATAAAGCATCAGCGTATGAAAAAAGCCAAACATGCTGATGGAAGTCATATAAGGTTGGAATAAGTTAACAGCACGCAGATATACAGTACAATAACATCTTTGTCATATGGCGATGCCAGATAAAATTTTTGCACAAACACACAATTTTCAGTGTATGCAGATGTGTCGCGGATAAGTTGGACATGATTACAGGTATGTGACAGGCAACCTTTGCATGACTTGACAAAGGTCGTAGTTTTTTATATGAAGTAATAGATGTGTTTTTTTTTTAAACAATAAAAAACTTTTTTTTTTATTGAAAGTTAGTAAGGTAAACATTTTTCTTTGATAATGCAGTTGATAATTACTTTTATTTACTTTGTTCTCTGAAATAAATTAGTAAAAATATGTTTTTGTCTGAATTATGGTGATTTTATGGTTCTGAAAATAACATGAGTGCTGCTTCTGGCTACAAGATCTGAAAAGTTTTCAGATCTTGTAGCCAGAAGCAGCACTCATAAATTACAGGTAAGCCATTTGATCGGTGATCGGTGATCGGTTTATGTGATCGGCTCACATATAGGCAATCGGTAATTGTGATCGGTATCGGTGATCGTCACACATAGGTGATCGGTATCGGTATCGGTTTTAAAAAACCTGATCGGCACATCCCTAGTCGTAAACCATCTGTGAGCATTTGTGTAGCCTATTTTCAACCTATGAGCAACTTCTAACATATCTGTAACTTACTTTGTATATCATACTTGTAGGTTTTTGCAACACATTGTAATATTTGTGCCTTAAATGTTCTGGTCTGGGTTGTCTAGGTGTGTATATGGGACAGACAGAGGAGGTGTGCGGAGATGTGGAGGAGAACAACTGAGCACCAGCTGTAATTAGCTCAGGTAAAACTGGGTCCAGCATGAGTTGCTGCTGTGTCAGCACCACGACTCCTCTGATTTATTTATATTTTTGTTGTTACATTAATAAAGAGTGAACAGCCGGCTCTGGCTCACGCGTTTATAACTTTTACAGTTGGCGTATTTGCCAGCCTTTTGGGGTTCAGACATATATAAGGTCCAAATGATGTGCAACTCGTCACTCCTGCTGGGTGCATGAGGTGCAGAGGCCCACAACCATTACCACAGAGATGGAGGACCCTGCTGCAGCTTCCTTGATCACAGATTTGTTTGATGTCTTCTGAGGCATGTTGATCAATGCAAAATTAATGACTGGAGGTGCAGAGAGCTGCCCTTTTCTGATGTCACGTTTATCGTCGCAATATGCTCCAACGTGCTGTGCATAAGCTCTGCATAAGCAAGGTGCTCATATGCTAGAAATAAGTTATGTGTACGTACACAATTGCCCACAGGTTTCCGACGTATATCACCTTATGAGTAACTTACATGTAACGTGTGTCAACTTATTAATGCAACCTTTATTACAGGTTTATCTCATTGAGTCACGAGGACTCATTTACAAGCGAGACCTGGTTTAAACAAAAACAGATGAGGTACAGATAATAATAATAATAATAATTCAATTTATAACGCACTTTTCATTAGTGAAAATCTCAAAGTGCTACAGACATTGAATGCCACACACATTCATACACCGGTAGCGGCAGACTACCATGCAAGGTGCTTTCCAGTCCTACCGGGAGCAACTCTGGGTTAAGTGTCTTGCCCAAGGACACAACGACACATGGTGTGGGTAACCGGGATTCGAACCGCCAACCTTCCGATCGGGGGACGACTTCCATTACCACTACACCACGGCCGCCCCACGACAGACAGCAATAAACATTCATATAAAAGCGTATAAAATTAAATTCAAAAAGCTACATTATAAAACGTTGTATGATACTAACGTTGATTTTTCCCATGAACTCAACAGTTGTTTAAAGTCTCTCTATTAGAGAGGTCAAAGTTGAGAGCTTTAAACCTTTTTGTCAGATATTCCGTGTTACAGAAGCAGAGTAAGAGAAGGCTCTTTTACTAAATTCAGTCTGCAATGAGGGGTCGCTGCAAGTAATAATGTCCTGAGAGCGCATGCTGTATGCAGCTGCACTGACTAAGTGACATGTAGGAGGAGACGTATGAAGGCAGAAGACCAAGGAGTGATTTAAAGATGAAAATGTACCAGCGTGAAGTTAATTACGACCAGTTGACCAGTGAGTACAGCGTCATGATGTGTACGGTAGTTACAACCAGTTATGAATCTTAGCGTGCCATGGTAGACAGCCTCCAACATCTGAAGGGTGTTTGCAGGAGTGTTTATGAAAATAATGCCGGAAAAACCGCTCATTTGGGAATAAACAGTGACCTCCAGGAGAAGCTACGTGAGCTGGAAGAGAAGCTAAACGAGTTTCGTGACTGCGGCCTGCTCTGGAAGCCAGCCCCGAGCCTCAATTCATCACGCCCGCCGTGGGAGCGCCACAAGCGGCTGGACAGTAAGCGGAAGCCGGCCCTGAGCCTCCCTTCTTCGCGGCCGCCGTGGAAGCGCCACAAGCGGCTGGACAGGAAAGCGGAAGCCGGCCCTGAGCCTCCCTTCTTCGCGGCCGCCGTGGAAGCGCCACAAGCGGCTGGACAGAAAGCGGAAGCCGGCCCTGAGCCTCCCTTCTTCGCGCCCGCCGTGGAAACGCCACAAGCGGCGTGACAGAAAACAGAAGCGGGGTAAACGCGGAGGTGTCAGAGCTAGGCTAGCAGCTAGCCCACACAAACCGGCGATCCCATCCATGGTTTTGGCTAACGTGCGCTCCTTGGACAATAAACTGGATTATATACGCCTGCTACGAACGACACAAAAGACTGTGAGAGACTGCTGTGTGTTTGTATTCACGGAAACGTGGCTCAACAACAACGTTCCGGACCATGCTGTCCAGCTAGGGGAGCTAACATGCTACAGAGCGGACCGAACCCCCGAGGGAGGTAAGACAAGGGGAGGGGGGCTCTGTGTTTACATCAACAAAGCATGGTGCCTGGATGCTGCTGTGGTCTACAAACACTGCTCACATTTAGTGGAGTTCATGACTATTAAATGCAGACCGTTCTATTTACCGAGGGAGTTTACAGCTGTTTTGATTGTTGCTGTATATATCCCTCCAAGCTCCAACAGCAAAGTTAGAAGTGAGGCTTTGAATGAACTATATCTGCACATCAGTGAGCAACAAACAGCCCATCCTGATGCTTTTCTCATCACGGCTGGTGATTTCAACCATGCAGATTTAAAGAGTGTATTTCCAAAAACATACAAAAACATAAACTTTGCAACAAGAGGAAACAACACACTGGACCAAGTTTACACCACCATGAAAAATGCCTACAGAGCCCTCCCCCTCCCCCACATTGGTGCTTCTGACCATATCTGTGTTATGCTAAAGCCAGCATACAGGCCGCTGGTGAAAGTCACAAAACCAGTCCGCAAGCAGATACGAGTGTGGCCAGAGGGGTCTTCAGAGGCACTCCAGGACTGTTTTGACACCACAGATTGGGGTATGTTCAAAGAAGCTGCTACCACAAACAACAACACATGTCTCCAGGAGTACTCAGACACTGTATGTTCATACATCGCCAAGTGCATTGATGATGTTACCAACCTCAAAACCATCACTGTTCGGGCTAATCAGAAGCCATGGCTGACAGCTGAGGTTCACAGACTCCTGAAAGCCAGGAATGCTGCCTTCAAAGCGGGAGATCAGGTGGGCCTGAAGGCAGCCAGAAAGAACCTGACCCAGGGCATCAGTGAGGCCAAGGAGCAGTATTCCAGGAAAATAGCTCACCGTTTCAAGGACAGCAAGGATACACGCAGTCTGTGGCAGGGAATACAGACCATCACAGACTACAACCCCCCCCCCAGACCTGTGACAGCTCAACCTCTACGCTGAATGAACTGAATGAGTTCTTCGCTCGGTTTGAGGCAAGTAACAGCACACCTGCACATAAATTCCCCCCCTCTCCTGATGGCCAGGTGCTGGCGCTGTCCTCAGACAGCGTAAGGCGTTCATTCATCAAGATTAACGCCCGGAAGGCCTCTGGTCCTGACAACATACCTGGTCGTGTGCTGAAAGACTGTGCAGGGGAACTCGCAGCGGTCTTCACGGACATCTTTAACATCTCACTAAGCCAGGCCATCGTCCCCACCTGTTTCAAAGCCACCACCATCATCCCTGTCCCAAAGAAGGCAACGCCCGCATGCCTCAATGACTATCGCCCAGTAGCACTCACCCCCATCCTGATGAAGTGCTTTGAACGGCTAGTCATGAAAAGCATCACATCTGTCCTCCCTGCCTCCCTGGATCCCTTCCAATTTGCATACCGACCTAATCGCTCAACCGACGATGCCATCTCCTCTGCCCTCCACACAGCTCTCACACATCTGGACACGAAGGACTCTTATGTTAGAATGCTGTTCATCGACTTCAGCTCGGCATTCAACACCATCATCCCCCAACAGCTCATCCATAAACTGGACAGTCTGGGGCTGAACACCTCAATGTGTAACTGGCTGCTAGACTTCCTGACCGGGAGACCACAGACAGTACGGATCGGGAGTAACACATCTAGCACCATCACATTGAACACAGGGGCCCCACAAGGATGTGTGCTGAGCCCCCTTCTATTCACCCTGCTAACACACGACTGCACACCATCGTACAGCTCCAACCACTTCATCAAGTTTGCGGACGACACAACAGTGGTAGGTCTCATCAGCAACAACGATGAGACGGACTACAGGAACGAGGTGAGCCGCTTGGCCTTGTGGTGCGGACACAACAATCTCACTCTCAACGTGGAGAAGACAAAGGAGATTGTCGTGGACTTCAGGAAGAGGGATGCACAACATGCCCCTCTGACCATCAACAGCACCGCAGTGGAGAGAGTGGACAGCACCAAGTTCCTGGGAGTGCACGTCTCAAAGGACCTGTCCTGGAGCAGGAACACTGCAGCACTGGCGAAGAAGGCTCACCAGCGCCTCTACTTTCTCCGCAAGCTGAAAAGGGCTGGAGCTTCAACCTCCATCATGTGCACCTTCTACAGAGGTGCCATAGAAAGTGTCCTGACCAGCTGCATCACTGTGTGGTTTGGTGCATGCACTGCATCCTGCCGCAAGAGCCTCCAGCGCATCGTGAAAGCAGCTGAGAAGATCGTCGGCACCTCCTTGCCCTCACTGCAGGACTTACACAGCAAACGCCTCACTCGGAAAGCCCACCGCATGGCAGGTGATCCCACACACCCACTACACAGCCGCTTTAGACTGCTGCCATCAGGGAGGAGACTGAGGAGTCTCCAGGCTCGTACCAGCAGACTGAGAGACAGCTCTGTTCATCAGGCAGTCAGAATGCTAAACACTCTGCCTGCTCTGCCTCCCCTCCCATTTGAACTGCCTTAACACAAAAAACTTTCTCACACATTACCACTCAACACAAAGTTTTTAACACTGGACTCTGTGTCATCAAACGGGTTATTCACTAAACTCTCGGTCATGTGTTCATTCAGTTTGCACTACTTCTCATATTTGCACTAATGTTTGTATTACATTACTGCCTATAGTCATACTACTGTTTACATTCACTGTTTACATTTATTAATACTGTTTACATTTATTACTACTGCTTTACATTTATTACTACTGTTTACATTTACACTACTTTTATCTACACTACTGCAGATACATATACAGCATTCTCTGACTAGCCTTATCTAAGGATGCCAAATGTGCCTTATGTGCCTCACTGCATATGCCACTTTGCCTCTATACCAACATCAACTACCTCATACATATACTGTGTACATTAACTTATATGCTGCTGTGCCACTCTTTGCAAATGTCAACGCTAGAAACTTCAGTTTATTTTATAGATTTACGTTTTTATACTTTTCATACTACTATGCAAAAACTCAGGACAGTATTACACTTTTATTATTTCATTTTATGCTTATGTTCATTGGGTGTTTGGTGTTTTAGGGGTGTTTGGTGTTTCAGTGTTGGTGTAAATTTTCATACTTTTATACTATTGTGAAAAAACTCAGGACAGTGTAACCCCAAAAATACACTACACGCGGTCCGTGTCTGCTCCGCTCCGCAGGTCGCAGCTGAGCGAGTCCAAAGTCCACTGCCTCCGCTCAGCTCAGGTCCGCATGGATGCGCCGCTCCAAGACGCATGCGCGGGAATTGCGAGATTGCGCGATAAATCAAGTGATAAATAATGAAGTCAGAACAAAACAATTCATTCGGTGGAAGAAGGAGAACAACAGTAAAGGCTGCCTTGATATTCTCTCGTAAACAAGCGACAGGACATGGTTTGAGCAACAGGAAGTGATGTTTACATTTCAGAATAAAATACTTTTTTATTTATTTATTTATTGTATTGCGTTATTAGGTGTAGTCATAGTCATAAATATAATAGTTTAGTCATAGAATAGTCATAAATGATAGTTTGACAGCATTTTTGTACAAATAAATCCATATAGAGCTAGGATTAGTCCGCCCGTGGTGATTTTATTTTGTAAATACGGAAGTTGTGCTCGTTCCTTTTCCTGTTGGTGCGACGTAATCTTCAAAAGTTGACTCCGGCACAGCTCCGTCATCCGGCAGAAATAGAAAATTTTCTAATTTTGACGGACTGCCGTCCGCTCGCCGCAGCTCACCGCCGCCGTGCGGAGCCAGTGTACTTTATCTCATTGATTATAAAGGGTGCGTATTTGCTGCGGAGGTCGGACCGGAGCGGGGCGGAGCCGGAACGCGTGTGGTGTATTTTTGGGGTTACACTTTTTTACTATTTTATGCTTATGTGTATTAAATGTTTTAGTGTTTAGTGTTTAGATGGTTACTGTTGCACCGAGGGACTGAGAGAAACGCAATTTCGGTCCTGTGTATGTCCTGTACATATTGCAGTTCTGACAATAAAGTTGACTTTGACTTTGACTTTGGAGGGAAGGAAAGTCGCAGTTACAAGGTGTTTCCTAGAGTTCAGAGTTAGACAGGATCTATTTCTGAAAAATAAACCCAATTTAACTTTCTGTTTCTTTACCAAGTTTTCAATATGAGGCTTAAAAGAGAGTTGTGCATCGACCAAGATTCCCAAGAATTTGTAAGAATCAACAAATTCACAACTTACCAGTTGTATATCTGTAACTTATACAGTACCTATTTTAGCAGCAACATATCAACATATGCTGAAAATTTTGTGCATGAACAAAGTTATTGGCTGATTGTATATCAGCGTGATGGTAACTTATTAAAAACTTACACCCAACTTATACGACTTGCACCAACATGCTTGTCTTGTATTTGTTGGCATGCATTGCCATTGGCATGTTGTTTTTGTACTATTAGTGCATAGCATATTTTTAGTTAAATGTTTTTCTTAGTACATATCTTAGATCTTATTATTGTTTTTCCTTTACATTTTATGCTTTTGTTGGATGGAGCTGGAACCCAGTGTACACAATTTTGTTCCACCACATATACCACATGTATTGAATATGACATATAAAGAAACTTTGACTTTGATGTGTGCCAATGCTGCAAGGCGCTGTGTGACAGGACCTTTATAGGAACTACCTTACTAGCAGTTATTTGGAAAAAATATATACTGTATATGTTCTTAAAATTTCCTTGTACTTTGTAATTTGACTGAAATGGTTTTGGTCACAGGTAGCATGCACACAATTATGAACAAGATGAGTTTTTCCATGGCCAGTGTGTATCACATTGATTTTTAAAATTGAGTCCCTGGTGTTTGCCTCTCATACACTGCGGTTGTTTATGTGTGGGACAGTATAGGCAGCATGGTTCCTCATGTCCATCTGGGCCATCGGCACATGTCGGTGATGTAGCAGAAATTAACAGAGGAAAAAGGTAATTAAGTCTGCCAGCAGCTGCCCAGTTTGGCTGCTGGTGTAATTGGTAGCAGGTGGATGACAGAGGTGCCAAGAAGGATCTTCTAAGATGATAAAATTGGAAGATGAGAGCAGCAGAATTAACTACTGTGGGATTTGCAAAGGAGTTTAAAAAAGAAAAGTCAATTAGGTATGAGAAATTTAGATTAAATCTCAAATAAACCATCTACTTTGTTACATTTTTACAATTTTTTTGCTTTAATTTCTTGTCATTTTAAAATGGTTGCATCAGAAAAGCAAGAGGCAAGTGGGGTGACACCAACACAGAGTACAGATTCACAGTCAAACGGCTGCTAAAATGAAAGTGGCTTGAAAATGTGCTGCTGCATGAATATGACTGTGTAAATATGGGCTTTAAAGTCGATGAGCAATGACTTGGAACAGATTAAAAATCAACAATACTCATTTAGAGGCATGTAAATATTATTCATATGATCTTCCAAAGAACTTATAAACACAGATTGTCATCTAAATGTCATCTGTGCTGTAAAGCTGATCATTCATCAGTAAACACAAACTGTGGGTCTACATCTATTAATCTCTCAACATTAAGCAGAAGCTGAAGGACAATTTTTTTTTGTCTGAATACATGTGATCATTTTTGATTAGCTCTTATATTGACCATAGTTTCTGCTGTACGCATCCCACCACTGTATGAATCGTACCTGTCCAAAAATGTCTAATAAAGTGGGAAAAACCATAAATAAATTGCTTCTTCGTACAATTTGCATCTATTATGGTATGCGTCGCCGCTGACCACCCGGAGATGTGGGCCGATGTTGTGCCAAAAATCGAACGGCTGCCAAAATGGCGACCACGGGAGCGTGCATGGAAGGACTTTAAAACAAGCACTGAACAAGATTAACATTTAAAAACAATTATTTGTTTGCTCGAAATTATAGCAAAGGTGTGTCTCAGTCTAACTTTTCTTTACTAAATGCACTTTAATGGTGAAATCAGACGCATTTCAAAAATCGATTTGCAGCTGCAGGAGCACGCAGATGGAGGTCTGTGCATTTCTTCAAAATTTAACAAGATAACCACCTAAAAACAATTGTTTGTTTGCTCAACATTATAGTAAAGGTGTGTCTCAGTTGAACTTTTCCTTAAAGCTGCAGTATGTAGTTTCTGGAAAACGCTGGACTTAGAAACATTTTGAACAGAGACACCTTTCTGGTCCCTCCCCCTTGCTCTCGGGCTGACCTGCAACTCACCCTCCTAGCTCCTCCTCCACAGCATGGCCTGTCTCGTGACTGGCCAGGTGGGGTTGGGACAGGCGGGGGATGGGCGTGAGAAGCTTGTTCATGAACCAAACTCTGTTTTTATTGGCTGGTTAAGGTCGGGTCACTGTGGGTTTTTAGAAATGCTTGTAGCACCACCGGGAGAAGCCAGAGGACTATAGTTTTTTCAGAGATTACCTGTCTAACATCAGTCTGTCAGGAGATAGTGACAGAGTGAAGAAATACGTAAAAAATATATTTTTAGAAAAGTTACATACAGTAGCTTTAATAAATGCACTTTAATGGTTAAATCAGCTGCAGTTCGCCTGGGTGGTGTGGCGAAACGAAACTGATTTGACGTTTGCTCCAGGAGTTCCAGAGTGAGACAAAGGTGGCTTCTATAGCCAAATGTCTAATTAATAGACAATTTTACCTATTAATGAGACACTTGGCTTGCCATAATGCTCTAGGGCTCTCTAGCGGCTGCAGATGTTAATGTTTATTATTTTTCATGTCAGAATTAATGAAATTGTCAGATCTCAGCCAAAAATTGGGGGAAAAAAAACATATATTAGTCTCTTCGGTGTTTGCACATTTATGCAAAAGGTGCGACTTATACACCAGAAAATACGGTAGCTTCTGTTGTGAACCAAACCAGCTTTTTGTTGATGTTTTGTAAAAAATAAAAAATAAAAAAATAAAAACTTTTGTGTCTCTCTTTCCTGACTGCTGAGAATAAATGTTGGGCAGCTGGAGGCGAGGATTGGTGTTAAAACTCACCTCCCCAGGTTGATGACTCCTCGAGGGATTCCTGTTGGGGTATTAAAGGCAGGCAGTAGCTTTTCTCCCAGCTCCACGGCTTTATTCTTGAACAGCTGAAACCAGAGAGAAGCATCTTGGTGAACAGGCAGCACACTTACAGAAGGTGCATGTGAATGTTTCATCATTCCTTCTGTTTATATCTCACACATAAATAATTACAAAATGTGCTTCTCGTCTCAACCTAGTTAGAAAGAAGTCACAGTGACAGGCGGTGAACCAGAAGCTCTCAATGCGGTTCCCCACATATTTTTTTTAAATTTTCAATCTAATTATGTAAAACAAAGTTCGTTACAACAGAAGTTCAGCAAAAGTAAAAGCATCCAAATCTACAATAATCCAGTTTAAACTGCTATTATATCAATTTTCCGGTGACTCTGAAGCCGATGATGAGGAAGAGTTCAATCATTTATCAGTCACACAACCTCTGCTGGGCTGTGGGAAGACTTGTGTTTAAAAGAAAGAAGCTGTACTGAATCCCTGGGGGAAAAAAGGAGACTGGAAGGCAACAGAGCAGAGGTGAAAGAGCAGATTCACATCTGAGAACGGGTTCTGCAGGGGAATGAAGCAGAATCAGGGACAGCAGCAGAGCAGAGACTCGGCTGAAAGATTGAAGAAGATGAGGGGGAAATTATAGGAAAAAAATGGAGCCAGATGACAGGTAACCACTGCTCTTCAGCACGATGATTGTTATTAGGGTACAAGAAGTCTTGGCTGTGAGTAGTTTGTGGTCCGCGGTGATTCTGATGAGACTTTCTGAGCTTCAGTGAAGACTATAGGAGCCAACGGATTTTCTTCACTCCCCACGTCTTTAGGGGTGTCAGGCAAGCACGTAATAATGCAGCAGAGTCAGTAACCGATCCCGTGAGCTACAATTTGAACCTGATTGTTTTAGTATACAAACAAAATTGACCAATAAAATTAAGATAATCCAGCGTGCAGCGCGTTCTGAGGGCAGCTTTTACTGATTCACACAAAAGGGAAATCTCATGCAGTTTCTGTTTGTCCTCCTCGAGTGCAAATCAAAATTGTTTTATACTTTATTTTATATTATTTGTTGCATTTCTGCTGCTGACTGTGTTGGTGAGACGTTTGTTTTTGTTTTCATGTCATTCTTTTTTTAATACGTGACTTTGTGCTGTTCATTTGACAGATAAGCATTTTGCCTGTGTTTGTCATGTTAAAATATTTCAACACCCACTGGACAGATTAGATTACCGTATTTTTCAGACTATAAGGCGCAAGTAAAATCCTTTAATTTTCTCAAACAACGACAGTGAGCCTTATGTATTCATTCTGGTTGTGCTTACTGACTTCGAACCAATTTTATGTGGTTACTGTATTGTGAATGAGTTGAATAAAGTTAGACTAATCTGATTGTTTTGGTTCGCGTAATGCGCCTTATACCCCGGTGCACCTTATAGCCCGAAAAATATGGTAAATCTGCATCGACAGCTGAATACGTTTTGGAGTCAACTTCAATATGGTTGCCACAGCTAAGCACCTGGAAACACGACTGTAGACAGTGAGCTAGACTTTGGTCTTATGCTAACTGGTTAGTTGAGATTGACAGTGCTAATCGTGCAAGGTCTCTTTTTACACCTGTGACATTGAGGTCAGCTCTGTTAGCAAAACTTCTCATGAACCACTGAACAAAATTTAATAAAACCTGAAGAAACCACTTCGCATGAGATGATCTTAGTTGAAACTTCGATGTTCAGCCTTTAATTAGCTTAGCTTTTAATTCAAATCCCAATAAGAAAAGTTACACAAGACATTTATGCAGCTTTTTCTTCCAGTTTCTTATTTAAGTTCACATTTCATATTTGAAAATATATTAAAATATTCATGCATTAAACAACCAAAAATGCCACACTCTTGAACCCCCAGTGATTCTGGCAGAAAGTAACTGCTCAAACTTTAACGCCAATGTTTGACATGCTTCCAACACAAATTAAAAAAACTAAAATCACATTTATATTTGGCCAAATTAATAAACAATAATTAAATTGAACACTTTCAGACAAAAAAGAGGGTTATGTTTTTATAAAGAGCTCCTACTCCATGCAGACTTTGATAAAGATGCTCCTTTGACAATGCCGCAGTTGTTTGGCGCATTATTTTGCACTAATAGTGTTTTGTGTATTCTTAGTTTAGCGTATTTCTTAGTTCATGTCTTGGGATCTTATTACTGTTTTTCTTTACAATTTATATTTTTGTTGGATGTAACTGGGACCCTGTGTACATATTTTCATTCCACCTCGTGCACTACATGTGATGTGAATGACAATAAAGAACCTTGAATGCTGCAGATGCCATAAGAGATGTTAGATGCTCATGTAGGACAGGAGCCCTCGTTACATTCAAATGTCTAAAAACTGTGGATCTTTAGAAAAATACCAGTGCAGTAATAAAGGTTTTCAAAGTCAAAGTCAAAGTCAAAGTCAACTTTATTGTCAGAACTGCAATATGTACAGGACATACACAGGACCGAAATTGCATTTCTCTCAGTCCCTCGGTGCAACAGTAACCATCTAAACACTAAACACTAAAACATTTAATACACATAAGCATAAAATAGTAAAAAAGTGTAACACTGTCCTGAGTTTTTTCATAATAGTATAAAAGTATGAAAATTAACACCAACACTGAAACACCAAACACCCCTAAAACACCAAACACCCAATGAACATAAGCATAAAATGAAATAATAAAAGTGTAATACTGTCCTGAGTTTTTGCATAGTAGTATAAAAAGTATAAAAAGTATATCTATAAAATAAACTGAAGGTTCTAGCATTGACATTTGCAAAGAGTGGCACAGCAGCATATAAGTTAATGTACACAGTATATGTATGAGGTAGTTGATGTTGGTATAGAGGCAAAGTGGCATATGCAGTGAGGCACATAAGGCACATTTGGCATCCTTAGATAAGGCTAGTCAGAGAATGCTGTATATGTATCTGCAGTAGTGTAGATAAAAGTAGTGTAAATGTAAACAGTAGTAATAAATGTAAAGCAGTAGTAATAAATGTAAACAGTATTAATAAATGTAAACAGTGAATGTAAACAGTAGTATGACTATAGGCAGTAATGTAATACAAACATTAGTGCAAATATGAGAAGTAGTGCAAACTGAATGAACACATGACCGAGAGTTTAGTGAATAACCCGTTTGATGACACAGAGTCCAGTGTTAAAAACTTTGTGTTGAGTGGTAATGTGTGAGAAAGTTTTTTGTGTTAAGGCAGTTCAAATGGGAGGGGAGGCAGAGCAGGCAGAGTGTTTAGCATTCTGACTGCCTGATGAACAGAGCTGTCTCTCAGTCTGCTGGTACGAGCCTGGAGACTCCTCAGTCTCCTCCCTGATGGCAGCAGTCTAAAGCGGCTGTGTAGTGGGTGTGTGGGATCACCTGCCATGCGGTGGGCTTTCCGAGTGAGGCGTTTGCTGTGTAAGTCCTGCAGTGAGGGCAAGGAGGTGCCGACGATCTTCTCAGCTGCTTTCACGATGCGCTGGAGGCTCTTGCGGCAGGATGCAGTGCATGCACCAAACCACACAGTGATGCAGCTGGTCAGGACACTTTCTATGGCACCTCTGTAGAAGGTGCACATGATGGAGGTTGAAGCTCCAGCCCTTTTCAGCTTGCGGAGAAAGTAGAGGCGCTGGTGAGCCTTCTTCGCCAGTGCTGCAGTGTTCCTGCTCCAGGACAGGTCCTTTGAGACGTGCACTCCCAGGAACTTGGTGCTGTCCACTCTCTCCACTGCGGTGCTGTTGATGGTCAGAGGGGCATGTTGTGCATCCCTCTTCCTGAAGTCCACGACAATCTCCTTTGTCTTCTCCACGTTGAGAGTGAGATTGTTGTGTCCGCACCACAAGGCCAAGCGGCTCACCTCGTTCCTGTAGTCCGTCTCATCGTTGTTGCTGATGAGACCTACCACTGTTGTGTCGTCCGCAAACTTGATGAAGTGGTTGGAGCTGTACGATGGTGTGCAGTCGTGTGTTAGCAGGGTGAATAGAAGGGGGCTCAGCACACATCCTTGTGGGGCCCCTGTGTTCAATGTGATGGTGCTAGATGTGTTACTCCCGATCCGTACTGTCTGTGGTCTCCCGGTCAGGAAGTCTAGCAGCCAGTTACACATTGAGGTGTTCAGCCCCAGACTGTCCAGTTTATGGATGAGCTGTTGGGGGATGATGGTGTTGAATGCCGAGCTGAAGTCGATGAACAGCATTCTAACATAAGAGTCCTTCGTGTCCAGATGTGTGAGAGCTGTGTGGAGGGCAGAGGAGATGGCATCGTCGGTTGAGCGATTAGGTCGGTATGCAAATTGGAAGGGATCCAGGGAGGCAGGGAGGACAGATGTGATGCTTTTCATGACTAGCCGTTCAAAGCACTTCATCAGGATGGGGGTGAGTGCTACTGGGCGATAGTCATTGAGGCATGCGGGCGTTGCCTTCTTTGGGACAGGGATGATGGTGGTGGCTTTGAAACAGGTGGGGACGATGGCCTGACTCAGCGAGATGTTAAAGATGTCCGTGAAGACCGCTGCGAGTTCCCCTGCACAGTCTTTCAGCACACGACCAGGTATGTTGTCAGGACCAGAGGCCTTCCGGGCGTTAATCTTGATGAATGAACGCCTTACGCTGTCTGAGGACAGCGCCAGCACCTGGCCATCAGGAGAGGGGGGGAATTTTTGTGCAGGTGTGCTGTTACTTGCCTCAAACCGAGCGAAGAACTCATTCAGTTCATTCAGCGTAGAGGTTGAGCTGTCACAGGTCTGGGGGGGGGGGTTTGTAGTCTGTGATGGTCTGTATTCCCTGCCACAGACTGCGTGTATCCTTGCTGTCCTTGAAACGGTGAGCTATTTTCCTGGAATACTGCTCCTTGGCCTCACTGATGCCCTGGGTCAGGTTCTTTCTGGCTGCCTTCAGGCCCACCTGATCTCCCGCTTTGAAGGCAGCATTCCTGGCTTTCAGGAGTCTGTGAACCTCAGCTGTCAGCCATGGCTTCTGATTAGCCCGAACAGTGATGGTTTTGAGGTTGGTAACATCATCAATGCACTTGGCGATGTATGAACATACAGTGTCTGAGTACTCCTGGAGACATGTGTTGTTGTTTGTGGTAGCAGCTTCTTTGAACATACCCCAATCTGTGGTGTCAAAACAGTCCTGGAGTGCCTCTGAAGACCCCTCTGGCCACACTCGTATCTGCTTGCGGACTGGTTTTGTGACTTTCACCAGCGGCCTGTATGCTGGCTTTAGCATAACAATAGTTTTATTATTTGACAAGTGTCAGACACCAAAAACATGGCAATAAATGCTTAGTTTAGTTTTTTTAATTTATTTGTTGATCCAAAATTTCAATCTATATTAATAATGTTGTCAATAAAAACAATAATATAAAAAAAAAATGGGTTGAAGTCTTAAAAGGAAACTTTTATAAACGAATAATATTTTAATATGAATTATGTTTTCTGCTGTCAACCAGATTTATTCATGCAAAGACCTTGTGTGTGTGCTTTGGACAAATTCAACAAAATAAAATAAAAAATTAAAGAGGCAAAAAAGTTGACCATTTTAAAAATTAATTTAGATTATATTGTTTTAGCTGTTTATCAAGAGCTCAGCGAGAACACAAGTATTGATGTTTGTGTGTGTGTGTGTGCACGTGTTTGTGTGTGTTGCACTCCCTTCAGAGCCTCCTGGTTCTCTATTTTTATTAAAGTGAGCTTTAATGACCCTCCGCCTGCTCTCTCTCATCTCTTCGTTGCTCTTTTCTACCGCCATCACTGCTCCGGCAAACCCACATCCTCACAAGTGCACACACACACACACACACACACAAACACACACATCTGTGGGGCGTTAGTGCATCATTTTAACTCTGTAAAATAGTTTTGTTCATGCAATTATTCACTTTTAAATGAAGTGTCTCTGCTACATTAAGTAACAGGCAGACATGACACAAAGGCTGCCAATTATCCTGCATTCATCTATTCTTGTTACCTTGTTTATAAATTAGTTGATTGATTACAGTAAAAACCCCTTTAGCTGCCATCTGCTCTGTGATTTACTGTACGCAGCGCAGGAGCTAAATTAAAAGCTGCGTTTATAAATCCGTCTTCCCTGACATGCGGCCGGTCTCCTCAGCCTCACAGAGCCTCCTCCGACACACAAGCTTCATTACTCAAGTGCGGCTGTAAATGCACTTTATGCGTTTGTACCCCCCCGGCGTGTCCGCTCTGTAAAGTTAGGCCATCAGTAAATTTCTGGGCTGGTTGTGTCCACAAGTTTTATTTTTAACATTCTCTGCCTGCCTGGCGTAAGAACGGAGGCTCTCTGCAAAGAGCAGTATTGATCGAAGGCGACGCGTCGCTTTCTTTACTTTTAGTGAAAATTCTCTGTGGGTTTGAAGGAGGACCGACACAACTAGCTTCTCCTTCGGCTTGTAACTGACAAAGACACTCGTCGGGTATGTACGTCATCGCTCCTGCAGCAAACATCATCAGAAATCAGAAGAAATAAACTTTTCTTTATCTGCTACTTCTATTTACCTCTCAGCTCCTGAGAAAATGGGCTCTTGTACTTCGTCACACATCCGTTTATCTGTGAATACTTTAAAACCATTTTAGTCTAGTTTGATCCAAATTTTGCTTTTATCAGTGCAAGCCAGTGATTAACATTTATATTTTTATTTGTTAGGATTAGAAAATCAAGAATTTTTTTCTTTAGCCCTTGTCTCTACCATCAGCCCAAACTCTTTGTTTTGATTTGACATCAAGGGTCAGAGTGTGAACTGCATTAAGAAAAGAGCTCGTAAGTATATTTACTTAATCAGAAATTATTTTATTTTTATATCAATCATTAAAATATCATAGTAGTTTGAAGTTATTATGATGCGCTATATTTAGTCTCATGATTGCTCTTCCTTAACAAGCAGAAAAGGTACCATATATTTGTAGAACATTAGCTACCATCATATGTCCTGTAAGAACCACTACCAGTGTATGAATGTGTGAATGAATGGGTGGATGGCTGGTATTGTAAAGCGCTTTGGGGCTCCTCACAGGGGGCTAGAAAGCGCTATATAAATAAGCTCCATTTACCATTACCATTTAGAAATCTGACAAAAACACAACATCTGTTTATTCAAAAAGAACAACTTTAAAACATTTAGGTTGCTTGAAAGGTGTCCCATTTTGTTGGGAGGAAAAGCAGTGGTGTACTCTACGTGATACGCGAGTATACGGAGTATACCCACCAGAAAAGCTTAAGAATTTCAGTATATACTGTATAATGTTTTGCTAGTTTTGCTAGTTTTTCTATTGTTTATTGTTTAAGGTAATTCTAACATTGCTGTTCATCATTCTTTAGTTTGTAGCATGTCGCTTTTGTAAATGAGTCCACGAGGCTCAATGATATTTACCTGACTAAATAAAGGTTGAAATGAATACCCACTTAAAAGTGCCCAATGATACAACATACCATTAGGCCAGCGTTTCTCAAATAGTGGGGCGCGCCCCCCTGGGGGGGCGCAGTGCGATGCCAGGGGGGGCCCGGGCTCTTGTGACCCAGTTTTGAATTTTCTTATTGCGCCGCGGAACTAAAATACCTAGGCGTGTTTCAGCACGGCGCTATTATCTGTAGCACGCGTAGCATTAGCTTCTCGCCATAGACTGTTTGGGAAAGTTATGGCTTCCTTGTTTAAAAAGACAAGCGCAAGTTTCATGGAGCTGTTGTTTCATGGAGATTGGTGCGAACGTGCAGAGGAGCGGAGCGCTCTGCCACGAGAGAACAATCTGCAGCTGCAGCACGTTTTTTTTTTTCAACACGTCACGTTAACGGACTTGAAACAACTTCATCCCAATGTGAACGTCTCTTCTAAAAGCAAGAAAAGCAGCTTGTTGCTAACAGCAGCATTTAAACTTCCATGAGGTAAATCAGAACGGTCCAGATCACAGTCGCAGCTGTAGAAGTTTTTAAAGCTCTGGGTTGATGTGCAGGCTTTAAAGTTCGTGAGCTCCGCCACAACATCCATCATGTCAACACTTCAGACTGTTTTGAAGCTCCGCTCCAGAACTGAAAGTAACAAAGTTCATCACTTTATGAAAAAAATAAAACTGATGTCAACAAGCCCTGGAGCTCTGATGATGATGATGACCGAGCGATTTAACCGCCTCATAACAACCATTCAAGAAGAGGTATTGCTGTTTTATTAATATTATAATCTATATAACTTTTTAATTTAAAATTATAATCTTATTAACTCTTTCTTTTTTACCTCTTTGTGTTCTTCAGGGAAATCCACCACATCACCTCCAGTAGAAGTGTGTGACTGAACTCTGAACTTTTCCAGGGACACCCTGATGCATGCTCAATAATCCAGGTAGAAAAATCTAAAAAAGCTAAGTCTGGTCCTCTTCCAGGACCTGTCCCACCTGGGGGAGCAGGTCCAAGAAGAAGTTTTAAGTACTGAGGACAAATTGCACTACTTTTACACAACTTTTTATATCTACACTACTGCTGATATATATATTCTTTTTACTAGCCTTATTGCATATGCCACTTTACCTCTGCACACCTGCTTCTGCAGGACTTGGTGGCTGCAGAAGAGGTCATGCAATCATGTGAATCATCTGTTCTGGAATAGGCACATCTAAAACATTCAGAGCAGGGAGGCCTGAGGACTTGAATTGAGAATCACAATTTTATATACAAATTATACTACAGTGGACGTATAATAAACCTTTTTCTTTTTAACCCTCTTTTGGTATGTGCAAGGTCATTACAGCCACCGTATTTATAGTCGCAGCGGAGAGTAGGGGGGCGCGGACCGGATTCTTCTTCCTGGGGGGGGGCTTAACAGAAAATAATTGAGAAGCACTGCATTAGGCACATGTCATTGATACGTGAAACGGCAGTTAAACGCTTCCGTAGAAATCTATCAGTCAGCAGCGCTTTGCTTTGATATAGTTTTATAAATTCTATAACTTTTTTAATACAAAGCCAACTGTTGTACAAAGTCTGTTGTTCATTTAATCAAATATAAGCAACAGAGAAATTTGGAAATGTTCAGTATGCTTAAAAATCAAAATAAATTGACGATTACATTGTACTAACCAGTGTTAGTACAATGTTAGTAAAACTGTTGGTAAAAATGCAGTGTTAAAAAGTACAGTGTTATTAAAAAAACATGTCATGCCATTAAACTGACAACTGAAGAATATAGCCTTTTTCATGTTTAGTCTAAAAAGTAAGTGATAAATACAACGAGTGCTTGTCTGTGGGAATACGTTCGGACTTGTTGCACCAAGACGCACTAAAATTCCTCCGGCCCATTTTCGTTCCTTTGTACTTTGCCTACAATAAATCTCTACTTTAAATTTTTTTTTTTTAATTTGACAAAAAAGAAGTTAAATGTAATAAAATGTTTCACCTGCTTTGTGTTTTAATCCTAATACTTTTAACCTGAGCACTAACTCGGCTCTCACATTTCAGTTTATTTTCTTCTCTGGTTCATATTTGGGACTATGAAGTTAGACTAAACAACAAGCCGTCATAAAAATATGCAGTGCCAAAATATAAACTGAGTGACGGATTGCTGAAGAGTTATAGCAGCGACTGAAGAGCTTCCTTGGCTTTCCTTGAATCTGTTTCTCTGTAAAAAAAAAGAAAAGAAAAAAAAAGGGACTTTTAATGAGAGAACAAAGCCTCCCTCTTTTATAGCTCATATCACCTCCACTTTACTCCCATTACAGAGATGCAGGAGACGAAGGGAGCTGAAACCCTGATCTCTTGAAGATGAGAAATGGCTGGTAAGCAGCAGCAGAAAACCTGACTGCAGTTTGAAGTTATATTTCATCTCGGTTTCAGAGGACTGCTTATGGTCTCCTTGATTCTGTCCTCTGCTTCTGACACCAAAGCGCATGCAGGCAGCATGCATAAAATCTTCATACAGAAACAACAAACGCAGTTCCTTTAAAGACACCAGCTGCATTCGAATCAATGCTCATTTTAAATCACGACAGGTCCCACAATGAAAACGACTCTCTAAAAATGCAAAAACATGTTTAAAAAAAATTCCCTGTTTGCAAAAAGGAAAAGGCGTTCTGTAGAAACCAAAGCAATTGTTTTGGTTATTCATGAATACATACCGTAAACGAAAAGTGATCTCTTTTATAACAAAATCACATTTTACATTCTCTCCTTGGAAAAAAAGCAAAATCTTTGTTTTTGTGCACATCTGTAGATGTCACAGGTTCTGCACCATTTTTACTACAACACCACCACATAGACAAAAATAATAGACTACCGTAGATTACATTTATAGACAGAGTGCACAGTTTTTTTGTTTTTCTGAAAGCCTAGAAGTAGGTGAAGTATTAGGTCATCATTATTTTTCAACTTTTTAAATAGAAGCATCCATCCATCCATCCATCCATCCATCCATCCATCCATCCATCCATCCATCCATCCATCCATGTTGTTGGGGTCACTGGTTGCCATATCCAGCTCTCAATGTGTGAGAGGTGGGGGACTCCCTGGACAGGTCTCCAGTCCATCACAGGGACACATAGAGACAAACAACCTTTCACCCTCTTACTCACACCTAGGGACAATTTAGAGTTACTAATTAGCCTAGCATGCATGTTTTTTTAATCTGTGGGAGGAAACTGGAGTACAGAGGAATATAGAGCAAATACGCATTAAAAACAAATTTTAAAACTTTTTTGGGGTACAGTATTTTTCGCAGTACTTGTCGCACCGCCCTATAAGTCACATCAGTCCAAATATGTCTAATAAAGTTGGAACATCCATAAATATGTTGCTTCGCCGTATACGTCACATCTATTGTGTAGATGCGTCGTGTTTGTAACGCGTCACTGCTACCACCCGGAAATGTGGGCCGATGTTGTGCCAAAAAATGATAGGCTGCCAGGCAGCCACGGGAGTATGCATGGGAGAACTTTAACAAGATTAACACTTAAAAGCAATTATTTGTTCGCTCAAAATAATAACAAAGGTGTGTCTCAGTTTAACTTTTCCTTAGTAATGCACTTTGCTTTGACGGTCAAATCAGCTGTATTTCAAAAGCTAACACGTGGAAACAGGAACGTGCAGAGGGACGACTCGCTGTTCATCTCTTAGAAATTTAACAAGATAAGCACTTAAAACTATTACTTGTTAGCTCACCCTTATAGTAAAGGTGTGTCTCAGTTGAACTTTTACTTAATAAATGCACTTTAATGGTCAAATTAGCTGCATTTTGCCTGGGAGGCGCGGCAACATTAAGCTGATTTGATGGTTGCTCCAGGCGAGCTGGACAAACGTGGCAAGTATGGCAAGCCGATTGTGTAATTAATAGCTACTTTTACCTATTACATGATACAATGGCATGCCATCTAGCAGCTAAAAATGGTAGTGTTCAACATTTTCAGTTAGAATTAATGAAAACGGTCATATCTCAGCCACAAAATGGTTTATACATATGGGGAAAAAATCCACGTCGCTTCGGCCTTTAAGTCACAAGGCATGTAAATTATGCAAAAAAAAAAAAAACCACAACGTAAAGGCTGAAAAATATGGTAGTTGTTAAATCGTTCAAACAAAAATTGGTCCAACAAAACAAAAAGTTCAAGTGGAGTTTCAGTGCAATAAAGATCAGCATCACAGCATCTACGAATTTATCTTTATATTCATAATTCAGTCTCATCCTGCAGACCTCACATTTCCTATAAAGGTTCTGATAACCGCAAATGTTCACGTTACCAGTTCTGAACTTTTTGCAGATATTTATCTTAGCTAGCTGTTCCCTTTGGCTGAATTGGTTCAACTGTTGGCTCTCTGGTGTTTATGCTGACCAATGTACGGCTCAGTCTGAGTATGTACCAATATGAAAAGCTTCAGGTTTAATAAAGAATAAACACATCAAATCAGTCATTTTGATACTAACATGTTGCTTCACAGCTGTGACTCCACACCTGTGGTAGCTCTGTGTAATTACTTTTCTTCAAAATGTTATTTCTATAGTTGGTGTCATAATGTTCTGCTCACACTGAAAAACAGGAACAAGTCCATCTGCACCTGCTCTGCTAAGTTTCCCTCCTACCTCTGATCATTATCATTCTCCTTTTCTCTGGATGTTCACGTGTGAACGCAGGAATATTCAAAATGAAAGATGCTTTCAAGTTGTTCCAGAGACGGGCTAGGCTAATCACTGATTGAAAAAAATATCACAAGTCTCCACTTCGCTTGTTCCATCCAAAATACATCTACTCCTTCAGCTGGATCTGACAGGCTGACAGGTGGAGGCCCTTTGTTGAACATTGATTTTGTTCATTTCACAAGCTGCTGGTCTGAGCTGACTGAGAAGCAGAAGAGTCCACAGGTCACAGCCCCATTTCCCAACAAATCTGAATCTTTTTGCCACAACATTACTGTTTGGAGAAGTGAGTGGCTGTACTGAGGAGCATTAGTGTGTAGCGTTCATAATAAATAACCCCAGCTAGCAGAAAGCTTCTGTTCAGTCACAAAACACAGTCGAACCTCCAAATAAAGTGTATCCACTGAAACTGTTCTTTGAATTTTTACTCCTGAAACAATGTTTCAATCAGCCGAGCTGCAGATGTGACACCGATGTCTTCAACGCTGTTTGCTAGCTCGCAACACAAAGTCTCACATCAGTTGCTCGCCCCCCAACGACTGAAACGAAAAGTTCTCTGCATAATTTATGCAGCACACCGTCGCCCGAGAGCGAGCAGGCGTACATGCTAAAACAGATCCATTAAATTAGACATTAGGGCTTCTCAGAAAGCAAATGCAGTGGTAAAATTGAAGTGCCTAGCAAAGCTCAAATTGGAGAACAAACAAGTGGTGGCTGCTCAATTAAGCTCCTGCTGGAAGGAAGCCGCTCTAAATTTGTTCACATTACAGCATTAAGCAACGTAGAGCAGCTTCAATGTTCTTTTTTAAAACACACGGGCCACCCACAGACTCTGTACCCCTCCCTTTGACCCACTAAACTGAGCTAATACAAATCGTTTCAGTTTCTTCTCCCTCTGTGTACCACGGCGGCTACAGGCAGTGTAATTTTTCCCCACTTCAGTGATGCGATTGTTTTGCTGTTTTTCTCAGCTTTGGATGTTAACACCCTGCACCTATAATTACTGTGAATATGACAGGCGACGTGGCTGAACTGGTGCAACCAACTGGTCATTATTGGATTGTTTTAGCTTTAATATAACCTTTGTGTGTTACAAAGCAGCCTGCGAGTGGCAGTACGTGACTCGTTTTGTGTGCTGCTGTCTCTTATATAAAGCTGATTGTTGTGTGTTGCTGATTGTAGTGTGTTGCAACACCATGTCTGCTTAAATGTAAGAGTACAGTAGTCCCTCACTACTTCGTGGTTCAACTTATGTTGACTCGCTCTGTCACGGTTTTTCAAAATAAGATTGAACACGAGAAAAAATTTTTTACACGACACGATTGTCAACTTTAATATTACTCACGTAATTGGAACAGTACTGGATACTGCACAGTAAAAAGTTAACAAAAAAAAAATACTTCAGACAGGCATCGCCATTTTGTGGTTTTCTCTCAATAAGCCTATTCTGTATCCCTGCTCATAAGGACTACATTTCCAAAAAGCCAACAGTGCTCCACTCAGAAGCCCCATTGCCTTCTGCTGAAATACGTAGAGGGAAAGTTTTGATCGGATTGGAAAAAGGTTTGGCGCTTATTATAGCGACTTCGGTGCCTAGCAGATTCAGAAAGCCACATGGAACCCACCAAAATGGACCAGAGCCGGAGCAGAACTAGACCTCCAGACCAATCGGTGGATCTTGAGAGCTGGTAGCCAGCTCACAAGGACTTCCGAGTGGGACGTGCACCACCAAAAGTCCGGCACTCATCCGGAGCCCACCACCACTACCCCGAGCCAGACAGCTGACCAGAACAGACAGGGTACGTGAGGGTACGTCTGCCATAACGGGACCAAGTCAGAGAGGAATGAGCTGCTGCTGTTCTGCAGAGCTATTAAGTAAAATTTAGTATAGGTACATATACTGTATGTATGTTGCAGATGACATTGTGATCTGTGGTGAGAAATGGGAATGGGCGGAAGAGAACTTGGAGAGATGGAGGTATGCACTTGTAAGAAGAGGAATGAAAGTCAGTCACAGTAAGACAGTGTACATGTGTGTGAATGAGAGAGAGGCCAGTGGAACAGTGAGACTACAAGGAGCAGAGGTCACAAAGGTGCAGGACTTCAAGTACTTGGGGTCCACTGTCCAGGAAAATGGGAAATGTGGTAAAGAGGTGAAAAAGAGAGTCCAGGCAGGATGGAGTGGATGGAGAAAAGTTTCAGGAGTGATTTGTGACAAAAAGGTGTCAGCAAAGGTCAAAGGAAAAGTTTACAAGACAGTGGTGAGACCAGCTATTTTGTATGGTCTGGAGACAGTGTCATTGACAAAAAGACAGGAGAAAGAGCTGGAAGTGGCAAAAATTAAGATTTTAAGGTTCTCTTTAAGAGTGACAAGGATGTGTCAGTTTATGAATGAGATAATCAGAGGTACAGCACATGTTGAACAACTGGGAGATAAAGTTATAGAGAAACCAGACTGAGATTGGACATGTCCAGAGGAGGGACAGTGGGTAAATTGGTAGAAGGATGTTAGAAATGCAGCTGCCAGGAAAAAGACAACTACAAATGGAGGTAGTTGGACAGAGTGAGATGGAGGAGGATGACTTGCTGTGGCAACCCCTGAAGAGGGAAAAGCCTAAAGAAGAAGATATATGTATGTTGTTAAAATTAGTAGGTTTAAGAGTTTAGAACATTGGTTGAGGGCTTTGTCGTTACAGGTAGGTCTACAGAAATGGAACCAAATCGGGCCGGAACCGAGTCGGACACGAACATTGTAGAACAGTTGCTGCTGTTCTGCAGAGCCTGGTAAGTAAAATTTTGTAGTGGCATATATGTATGTTGTTAAAATTATGTAGGTTTAAGAGTCTAGAACGTTGTAAGAGTGTGGGAAGGGTTCCTAAAGCCTTAAAATATATAAAAATATTAAAATAAATATAACGTAGCTACTTCGCAAATTTTTACTTATTGCCGGGGCACT
>JBBPBX010013427.1:35352-45588 GCA_038048925.1 Garcialebias charrua
ATTTAACTAGCAAATTAAATACATATTTTGGAAATTAAATGTTTAGTTTGTAAAATATATATTTAGGTCCGAGCTAAATATTTATTTAGCAAATTAAATATTTAATTTACTAAATATTTAGGTATAAACTAAATATTTAATTAGTATATGAAACATTTAGGTCTAAATTAAATATTTAATTTATACCTAAATATTTAGTTTACTAACTAAATATTTAGTTTATACGGTACCTATATTTTTTAAATTATCATCAACATTTTGGTTTATTTAGCTTTTAATAAGAAAAAAATAGTTTTTTCTTTTAAACATTTAGGTAGCAAGTTACATATTTAGCTAACAACTTAAATATTTAACTAGCAAGTTAAATATTTAGGTCAGAGGTAAATATTTAACTAGCAAATTAAATATATATTTTGGAAATTAAATGTTTAGTTTGTAAAATATATATTTAGGTCCGAGCTAAATATTTATTTAGCAAATTAAATATTTAATTTACCAAATATTTAGGTATAAACTAAATATTTAGTTAGTATACGAAACAATTAGGTGTAAATTAAATATTTAATTTATACCTAAATATTTAGTTTACTAACTAAATATTTAGTTTTTTTTTTTTTTTTCCGGCTTCTCCCTTTGTCAGGGGTTGCCACAGCGAGCTAGACGCATGAAGACTTAGCAACTGTTTTTACGCCGGATGCCCTTCCTGACACAACCACAGACCACCGAGCTACCACAGCCCTCTGTGTGGAGCAGAGAGCTGCTATCTAGGGTTCCTGGGGGAGCAGATGGTGTGGGTAAAGAAGGGCCTTGCTCAAGGGCCCAGAGTGGGGCAGATGAGGGTGGAGACAGGTGTGACTGCTTCACTTATCCCACCCATGTTTTTGATGTTGTCGGTACTGGGGCTTGAACCGGCGATCTTCCAATCACAAGCTCACCTTCTTAACCTCTGCGCCACCACTCCCACACAATGTTTGTATGTGAATATTCCATGTTATTTTCTCATCAAACCGTATTCCTAAGAACTTTATACATTTTACTCTTTCTAATTCTTGATTATATAATTTAATTTTTATATCTTGTCTCTGTTTTTTCTGTGTAAACATTATTACCTATACCCTGATGCATGCTCAATAATCCAGGTAGAAAAATCCAAAAAAGCTAAGTCTGGTCCTCTGGACATTCAAAAAACAAAACAAAACAAAGCAAAAAAAAAAACTGTAGAAACGTTTCGTCTTTCGAAAGACAGAGACAGAGATTCTTGCCAGGGGACTAAACTTTGCAGTGGCACCAAGTAGAGTTCCGTTGGTAGAGATGATCACAGCCACTGAGTCAGCCATCCGTAACAACAAAATTAAAGATTTTGAAGCCGAACAACTCAGAGTCAAAGTTTCAGCCTGTCTCAGTAATGCCAAACCACCACCTTCCAACATCAGTAGAGAAGAGAGGGATGCACTCACCACTCTTAGCAAAGACAAAAACATCATAATTCTCCCAGCAGACAAAGGAAGGTGCACAGTGATTTTGAACCAGAAAGACTATCATGAGAAAGTTATGTCACTCCTTAGTGACTTAACCACTTATGAACCGCTGAAAAGAGATCCAGGAAGTGGTTACAAGAAGAAGTTGATAGATTGCCTGAAAATTTTGAAGCAGGACAAGGCTATTGACAATATTCTGTACCACAGACTGTACCCAGGGGAGGCCACGCCAAGTCTGTATGGTTTACCCAAAATCCACAAACAGGGTGTACCTTTAAGACCAATTGTTAGCATGATTAACTCGGTCACTTACAATGTTTCCAAATATCTGGCATCTGTACTCATCCCTTTAGTTGGCAGCTCAGAACACCACATACAGAACACCATGGACTTTGTGGATAAGGTGAGGGATGTCATCATGGAGACTGATGAAACAATGGTCTCTTTTGATGTCACATCACTCTTTACGTGCATTCCTGTTGATGAAGCAGTAGAGGTGGTCTGTTTAAGGTTAAAATCAGACACCACTCTGAGCAACAGGACCACACTTTCCACAGAACAACTGTGTCAACTCTTGAAACTGTGCCTGCAGTCAACCTACTTCACATATGGGGAGCAATATTATAGGCAGAAACATGGGTGTGCTATGGGGTCTCCAGTTTCTCCTATTGTTGCCAACCTGTACATGGAGGAGGTAGAAAAGAGAGCTTTGACATCCTTTTCAGGGAGACCACCAAGTCATTGGTTCAGGTATGTTGACGACACCTGGGTTAAAATTAAATCTCAGGAAGTCCAACATTTCACTGATCACATCAACTCTGTGGATAAATATATCAAGTTCACACGAGAAGATGTAAAAAATGGCAGGTTGGCTTTCTTGGACTGTGAGGTCTCAGTTTCTGATAGAGGAAATTTGCAAACTGAGGTGTACCGCAAACCCACCCACACAGACCAGTATTTACAGTTTGACTCCCATCACCCTCTGGAGCACAAGTTAGGAGTCATCAGGACTCTGTACCACAGAGCAGACAGCGTCCCCACTAACTCAGCAGCCAGACAGAAGGAGAAATCACACACAAAACAGGCTCTAGAGAAATGTGGATATCCTAACTGGGCCTTCCTGAAAGCAGAGAAGAAACCCAAACAGGACTCCAGCCAGCCATCAGGTGAAAAGAAGGAACCCAGACCCAGACCAGTGGTCATTCCGTATGTTGCGGGAGTTTCAGAGACATTGAGACGTTTATTTTCTAAACACAACGTCCCAGTGGCTTTTAAACCCCAAAATACATTACGACAAAGACTGGTTCATCCCAAAGATCCAGTCCCCCGGCACAAACAGAGTAATATTGTGTATGCTGTTCAGTGTCAGGAGGGCTGTGATCAGTCTTACATCGGGGAAACTAAACAGCCACTGGCCAAAAGGATGGCCCAGCACAGAAGATCAACATCATCAGGTCAGGACTCTGCGGTCTACACTCATCTCCAGGCCAGCGGTCACTCTTTCAGGGATGAAGATGTTCACATCCTTGATAGAGAGGAACAATGGTTTGAGAGAGGAGTAAAGGAGGCCATCTTTGTGAAAAGAAACCGTCCATCATTAAACAGAGGTGGAGGCCTCCGGGTTCAACTGTCCCCCACTTACAATGCTGTTATTGCTAGTATCACTCAGCCCTCTGTGAATAGCAAACAACCATCAGGGTGTTAACGATCCATCGTCAGGCTGATGGTCCTCCTTGATCATGTGAGCAGCTGGTTTCGGCTGTCATCAGCCAACTGGTTGATCCACTGTGGGAGGGTGCTATTTATAAGACTGAGCTGAACACAGCTTCTCAGACTGAGGAAGTCTTTCGGACGAAAGACGAAACGTTTCTACAGTTTTTTTTTTTGCTTTGTTTTGTTTTGTTTTTTGAATGTCCAGAGGACCAGACTTAGCTTTTTTGGATTATTACCTATATTCTACAGAGAATTTAAACCCCCATTAAAATGTCCATTTCTCTATTTTACAAATAGCATCCTGAATGTTTTTAGCAGTAAAGTCTACATTACGTCCCCTCTTCCATATGGCGCCATCATCTGCAAAAAGTGAACAGCCCATTCACTTTTCAATTTCTGTAAAAACATCACATATTATTAGAAAACAGTACTGGACTTACATTGCTTCCCTGTGGTGTTCCATTTTCAACAGTATATTTTTTAGAAAGATGTTGACCTATTATGTCTTGTGAATTTCTATTTGATAATAAGTCCTTAATCCAATTAAACATTTTACCATTAATACCCAATTTACACATTTTAATTAATAATCCTTCTACCCACAACATGTCAAAGGCTTTTCTATGTCAAAAAATACTGCAACAACCATTTCTATATTTACCTGTGCTCTCCTAATTTCATATTCCAAACATATTGTTGAATCAGAAGTATTACCACCTTTTCTAAACCCACTTTGAGATTTAGAAATATATCCTTTCATATTTAAATAATATGCTATTCGGTCATTAATCTGTTTTTTTTTTTTTTCATATTTTACAAATATTTGAAGTTAACGCAATAGGTCTATAATTTCCTAGTTCCATTCTGTCCTTACCTGATTTAGCTATGGAACAATAACTGATTCCTTCCAACTTAGTTTCCCCTCCACCCAGACTTTATGTATATATTTATTTCTACATCTCTAAAATAATAACTTTGGCTGTTTCACTATGAGGTTCTATGATTGTATACCAAATTTCATCTTTCTGGGGTGCTTTTGCCTTGGTTTTCCTGAATGCACAATTTAATTCTGCTTTTGTAAAAGGTTCATTGGGCCTCATGCAAGAACATGTTCGTATTTTTATCCTAAATTTCTCTTACTTTTGTTCGTACGAAGCGTTCGTACGAGCATGCCACGTCAGATTCAACAAACTCCTCAGGAAAAGTGTGTAAATGAGCTGCGTACGTATGATGAATTCCACCTGTTCTATTCACCTGCGCGTGCACGCGGAGAGGTTATTTACATAATTCCCACCCCTCAAAACACCATACTGTATAAGGCTACGTTTCCTGCCTCAGAGAGCAGGAAGTGTCCGTTCATACAAATGACAGCGAAAAGTAAAAAGGAGAACTTCACGGGTGCGGAGATTGAAGTTCTGCTCTCCGAGATCGAGAAAAGAAAATCTGTCCTTTTTAGCAGCGTCACTCATGGGCGTAAATGACCAGCTAAAGCCAAAGAATGTTTGTTTATAATAAATGTGGACCTTAAAATATACACACGTCCTGGTGGCACAACTGGGAACGCATAGTGCCGTTAGCTGCTCCTAACCTTATCTAGACCTCATGGGTTCGATTCCCACAAGCATAGGCGTAATTTACACGGGGGATGGGGGGGGTATAACCCCCCCAATAATTTGATCCAGTCAATATAACCCCCCCAATAAAATGACATCATTTCAAGCTCCCGGATTAACTGGAGGTGCGCGTGGAGGAGCGCGTTTCAGCAGAGACTGCTCTCTCTCTGCGTAAAAGCTGCCGTTCGGTCCTCAGCCTCCCCCTCCTCCTCCCCCTCCAGCAGCAGCCAGCGACATGTTTTCCACACACTAACTTTGCATTACCGTAACTCTGCAACGGTTTGCGCTATCAGAAAAATTCAAACAATGTTTGAAAGAAAACAAAGTGCGCTTTTTGGCTGTTTTGGGGGTATTACGGTAATCGGCTTCCCGCAGCTAGGAATGCGAGTTTTTGTGTTCAGCACGAACGAAGCATGCTGAGTGAAACATGAGAATCAGCAAAAAATATGTCAAACAAATGTACTTCAAGGAATAAAAAGACAATAAGGATATTCCTGGATGATTTTAATTTGGAGAAGGAGTTTCTTTTTGTTCTTCTGAAGAAAAACATTTGATCAATTGCATAACTTTTTGAAATTTATTTCTGAATGCATGTTACTTCGTGGATAATAGTTTTGTACTGGGTACACATAATAGGATATAGTTTTATTTTACATTTTATTTTATATTTTATTTTGTTGTTGGAATAGTATATCAAGTCTATAAGATATTACAATATTCATCAGTTTGTACTTTGTTTGTGTAGAAGATAATAAGGAGAAATGTAGGGAGGGGAAATTTGCCTGTAAATAGTTTGAATTGTTAGTCTGTTTCTTATTTGTAAAAATAAGTGAGAATTAAAAAAAACATTGTAAATATGTTCTATAGTGTTGAAATTGTTAATTTGTGATGCAAAATCTGTACTTCATGTTCAAATGCAGTGTTTTATTTGCATAAAATCTCTAAAATCTAATTTCGCTTTTTGTTTTTTCTTGATGTTAAACAGTTTTAATAGTTGTTTTGTAACAAGTATAATGTAAAATAATGCCAGATATTGAAAGTTCTAAATATTCTGAACAAATGTGCTGAAGCACTTGGCCATAGGACATTTTCTTCATATTTTCTAGTGAAAAACAAGTAAAAAATGCCAGGCGGAAATTTGAGACTTAGGTTTAAAAGGGTTAGAGGCCGCGGCGGGTTTTGTGTTTCAGCTTCATGTTCTCCTCCATGAAGACTGAGCCGGTTCGGATGTTGTCAGTCCATACAATGGGCGTTATTAGCGGAGCCTGCTGTCATCGCTTGTAACGGTGACAACGTACCTTTAAACCGGAGGTACAGGAGGGCAATCTGACCGTTACGTATAGGGATGATAATGACTGATAATGGCCATTTAATGGTTGATAACATCCGAAGCGGGTGAAGACTCTGGATGTGTGTGTCAGCTTCACCTGGTGTCACGTGCTGCGTGACGTCACCGTTTGAAGAAACATTTATTTATTTATTTCACACCAAGACACAAACAGGTGTTTGGTGCTTTTGTTTGAAAGTCCAAAAACAGCTACAGGCTGATACCAAAGATGAGCAGTATTTACATGGTTTTGTTTGTTTAGAGTCAAAGTGTAATATGCTCTTCAGTTTGCCACACTGTATTCTTTGATGTAGACTGTTGTCATGAATTGTGCACAAGACTTTTGCTGTATATAGTTTATTGGTGTCAATACAGTGGTGAAAAAAAATTAATCTTTTGTGTTTTTGACTTTCTTTCATAGATAATTGCTGCACTCACAAAATCAAATGATTTGAAACTGCCATAGTCTTGCAAGTGCTTTAACACAGTTGAAATGAATTGGTTAAATACACAGCTGTAACTCTCTTGTTTTTAGGTAACTTTAATATGATTTCAATTTACACAATATGAACATTTAAGCATAATTGCTGAAGATGACATGCAGGGTTTTACTCTGCTCTTGTCATATTATGGCTGTATTTGAATCATTTGTTGTAATTTTTCCTAGTTAAACTGTAGTGAACCAGGTAAATACACACTCTTTGAAAATTGTGAAATTAAGGTATGTTATATAATAAATCTTAAAAATGTAAAATATGTGTTATGGCTGAAAAAAATGCAGAAAAATAGTGAGTTTTTTTCTTACTTGTTGAACCTATGTGGAACAAAAAAGGAGCAGAATAAATACAGAGAAAACAGGAAAGTTAAGTAAATCACAGTAAAAGCATTACAATATATTTTAACCCTAAAATATCCTGAATCATAAAAAAAGTAATTTATTCGATAAATAAATAGCATAACCCCCCCAATGTTAGACCTAAAGTTACGCCCTTGCCCACAAAGTATGACTATTTTGCAGTCAATCTTTTTATTGATTTATTTTCCTTCTTTCTTTAGATTATTTATTCATTCCAGATTAACAAAACTTTATGCTTTATTTCTTGTTGTATTGTAAATTGTTTTCTTGTGTTTTTTAAATCTGGAATGAATTAAAAGAAAGAAAAAAAATGTTGTCCCATGTGGGAATTGAACCCATAAGGTTCAGAATGACAAGCCAACGCTCATCTCACTGCGCCAAAGCGCCATCGGAGCTCTATGACTGTAACAGGAGGAGGTCAAGATAAAGTCTGCGTTACCGAGACAAATTAAACTTAAATTAATTCATAATTTAAGTTGGTTTTAGTTTGAGATCTTCATATTAATATTGTAGTGTTAGAAAACGGCATTGATAACAAATTGATTTTAATTTAAATATTTTAATCCGTTAGTCATTATTACATTTAAAATTATAATTCTAATTCAAACAGAATAACCTATTGTCAAAAATAATTATGGTGCGTGATTTCTTTGGACTCAAAATATTTTCTGAATAACGAAATATAAAGTTATTAGTGAAGAAAATCCGTCTGGATAACAGCAGACTGACTGCTCGTAAAATATACGACAGGTCTGGACCACACGTAAATTTTGTTCGTATCTGAAAAAAATCTTAGGATACGAAAACATTGTTGAATGCCACAAATGCTCCTAAATCACTCGTACGCACAATTTAAGAACAAATCTGTGCGTACGAACGGTTCTTGCATGAGGCCCATTAAGTAGACAATTGGCTTCGTCAATATTCTGTAGCAAGTCTTTACAATTTTATTTTATTGCATTCCTTCCTTTTCTTCCCTCATCACTAATGTTACATGTACGGTACTATGATTTTTACTAAATGTTTCAGCTAAAATGTCAGCTTTTTCTTAATCTTTAATAGTTGTTTTGTCTATCTTTAATACTGGATATCCATATTACCTTATTAATACCATCCATTCATCCATCTATTTTCTTCCGCTTAAGTAGGGAGGCCCAGACTTCCCTCTCCCCAGCCACTTGGAGCAGCTCCTCTGGGGGAATCCCAAGGCGTTCCCAGGCCAGCCGAGAAACATAGTCCCTCCAGCGTGTCCTGGGTCTTCCTCTGGGTCTCCTCCCGGTGGGACATGCCCGGAACACCTCACCAGGGAGGCGTCCAGGAGGCATCCTAACCAGATGCCCGAGCCACCTCAACTGGCTCCTCTCGATGTGGAGAAGCAGCGGCTCTACTCCGAGTCCCTCCCGGATGACTGAGCTTCTCACCCTATCTCTAAGGGAGAGTCCAGACACCCTGCGGAGAAAACTCATTTCAGCCGCTTGTATCCGAGATCTCGTTCTTTCGGTCACAACCCAAAGCTCATGACCATAGATGAGGGTAGGAACGTAGATCGATCGGTAAATTGAGAGCTTTGCCTTTCGACTCAGCTCTCTCTTCACCACGACAGACCGGTACAGCGCCCGCTTCACTGCGGACGCTGCACCTATCCGCCTATCGATCTCACGCTCCAGTTTTCCCTCATTCGTGAACAAGACCCCGAGATACTTAAACTCCTCCACTTGGGGCAGGACCTCCTCCCCGACCCGGAGAGGGCACGCTACCCTTTTCCGGCTCAAGACCATGGCCTCGGATTTGGAGGAACTGATCCTCATCCCGGCCGCATCACACTCGGCTGCAAACCGCTCCAGTGAAAGCTGTAGATCACGATCTGATGAAGCCAATAGGACCACATCATCTGCAAAAAACAGAGAAGTGATTCTAAGGTCACCAAAACGGATCCTCTCAACACCTTGGCTGCACCTAGAAATTCTGTCCATAAAAGTTATGAACAGAATCGGTGACAAAGGGCAACCTTGGCGGAGTCCAACTCTCACTGGGAACGAGCCTGACTTACTGCCAGCAATGCGAACCAAGCTCTGACACTGGTTGCACAGGGATCTAACAGCCTGTATCAAAGGGCCTGGTACCCCATCCTCCTGGAGTACCCCCCACATGGTTCCCCAAGGAATGTGTTCAAACGCCTTCTCCAAGTCCACAAAGCACATGTAAACTGGTTGGACAAACTCCCACGCACCATCCAGGACCCTGCTGAGGGTGTAGAGCTGGTCCAGTGTTCCACGACCAGGACGAAAACCACACTGCTCCTCCTGAATCCGAGGTTCGACTATCCGACGGACCCTCCTCTCCAGAACCCCTGAATAGACCTTACCAGGGAGGCTTAAGAGTGTGATCCCCTATAGTTGGAACACACTCTACGGTCCCCCTTTTTGAATAGGGACCACCACCCCAGTCTGCCAATCATGGGGAACTGCCCCTGATGTCCACGCGATATTGCAGAGTCGTGTAAGCCAACACAACCCCACAACATCCAGAGCCCTAAGGAACTCCGGGCGAATCTCATCCACCCCTGGGGCTTCACCCAAGTGTCCAAGACATGCGGCCGCAGATCAAATGAGACAACAACAAAGTCGACCATCGAACTGCAGCCTAGGGTGTCCTGGTGCCAAGTGCACATATGGACACCTTTATGCTTGAACATAGTCTTAATACCATTCAGTCTTTTAATTACTTTCCATTTTTGTTTCTCTCCCAGTTGTATCACAAAAGTTCCTCCAATCTTTCCTCTTTTCTTCCTTAATTATCTTCCTAACCATTGGTTGTTTTCGTTTATATTCAATAAGACTCTGGTATATCGGATTACTTTTAAGTACTTTAAAGACATTATTTCTTGATTTTATTGCTTTTTTACAATCATTTGTCAACCACGGTACAATCTTCTTATCTCAGCCTCCCTCCTTTTTGCTGTTCTTCTTTCTTCTTCTTCTTGTTGGTTTTACTGGCGGTTGGCAACAAACTGTTAGTAGCATTACCGCCACTTACTGGTATGGAGTGTGGTTCGTGATGGCATATTTATCTATACCTATCGCTATACTGTATCTACCTATCTATCTGTCTATTTATACTGTACATCTACATCTCTATCTATCTATCTATCTATCTATCTATCTATCTATCTATCTATCTATCTATCTATCTATCTATCTATCTATCTATCTATCTATCTATCTATCTATCTATCTATCTATCTATCTA
>JBBPBX010013428.1:13290-37597 GCA_038048925.1 Garcialebias charrua
TATATATATAAGGTTATTAGATATTTTATCATAATTATGGTTTATGATCTACATCTCAGTTTAAAAATAAAAGTTTTGTTTTGACAGCCACAACCGGAAAAGGGGATATTACCCGGTCCTGGACCAACCTGGCAACCCGAGCAGGTTGCCAGGTTCAGTAGTGACTGGGGGAAGATGGTGGACTTCGTGACAGCAGCGTGCTCAAAACTCCATCCTAAACACTTCGAGAAATACTTTCCATCTCAACCTGGCGTTAGGTATAAATTACCCGGGGACAAGCACAGATAATACTTACAGAAAACCGATAACGAGTGAGTTCTTCGCCTCGTTTTTTACGGAATTGAAGACAGCGCGCGGAGAGTTGCAAAGAAAAAAAAAACGTGGTGGTTGGTGTTCATAACTCAGAGGGAGAAGCTCAGTGGGAAAACGGCGACATATGTCTAGTTCAGTCTGAAGAGTGAAGCGACAGGGACAATTTAGACCGTGGTGTTTCTGCCTTGTTCAGCTGTCAAACCCAGAAGGAGCGGAACCGAAGAGGAAGCTAACTAGCTGCTAGCTTCGCTGCTGTGAGAACACCGGGGGAGCCGACATGCCGCGGGGGAAGAAGGGCAGACGTGGCTCCTGTAAGCCGGGTGATAAACCTTTACATGGTTAATTTAGTAAAAATATTATGGTAATCCTGTTTGAAGTACAAAGTATTAAGTTTTCTGCCATTATTCTGTTTAAACTTTCCCCACAAGCCTATTTGAAAAGGTCTGCACCATCAGTTTACTTTTTATCTTCATCACTCAAACAAACGTAACAACCAATAGTTGTACAAAAAGGAGCAAACACATTCGATATCAGTGGAATCTGCTCAAAAAGGTCAAAGACTTCAAAAGACACTTGCAAAAGCTGATTTTATCAATCCTTTCTTGGCAAACTCTTTCAGAAACATAATCAACTTCTACTGATTCGTTGTGTCATAGGTGCTGATCAGGTCTTTTTTTCCTCACTTAAGACTTAACTCATCAAATCTGCAAGTGCGGTTTGACTCAAGTCCAACTCATGTGACACCTTAAATCAATACCAAATAATTTATGACCCGTTATTTTTAGTGCCATTCCCATCAGCCACAGCTGCTCTTTGAGTGAAGTGCACTTTTTAAACTTTATTTATTGAATAACTGTTTTGCCATCTTCTTTAAAAGAATGCTGTGAAAGGACCCTTTTCTTGCACTTCTGAGCAAACTTGACATTCTAAGTTAAAAAGAGACTGTAGGACAATGTTTTTAGGCAGGGGTGTCCAATCTTGGTCTTCAAGGGCAAAGTATGCATTTTAGTGACCATATGTGTCGCAACAATTATATGTGAAGGGGACGTGTCCCACTCACATTTAAAAGATGTTAATTTGGACAACCTACACATTTACCAAGAAATATTAGTTCACCCAGCGCTGTTTCTACTTGTGAGTACACACACAGAGTAAAAATGCTTCTGACGCCAATGGTAGAAGCCTTCGAGAACCAGATTGGACACTTGTCTTTTGGGCTATAGTCTGACAATAGGTCGGGTTTCCCACAACTTCTGTCAAATCGTGTTCATAGTCATTGCACTATAAAAGTAAGACGTCATAACCTTTCTATTTTTAGTACAGACAGAAATTTACAAGTAAATGCTTTAAACATAAAATATGTTAGTTCTCCTTTATAGGTGCTGTTCCTCATCTTGGCACCACAGTAGAAGAGGTGAGTGACCATCGGCTGATCTAAGAACATTGGACCCATTTCATGGTGTTTTGACAGGAACGTCTGTGAAATGGGTTTGTCCTGTGGCGTCTGACCACATCATGTCACGGACGTTTCATAAAACTGTCACCTATCAATGGAACAACTTTCACTGGAAAATGGAACATTCTCGAGAAACAAGGGTGAGGGTGAGGGTGGGGAGAGATCCAAATTCAAGATACCAGGGATGAGACAACATGGTCAAAGACTTACCTCAGCACTTTGAACATCATCGTGAACATGGGTGGGCATGCAGTAAGAGAAAAATAAATTGGCATGCAATGAAACAAAGTATAACCAAACAAGCAATACAGATGGAGTTCTGTAGAAAATCTGTTGAAATGGTAGTTTAACTCCAATCTTGAACATTTTATGAACCATATCACCAATTCAGTGCAAAATAAAGTTCCCTGTTAAGAGATTTGACTAGTGAGTGTTTTTCTGGACTAGAGTTGAACAGGGAATGTGAACCTTAATGTTTTTGGTGCAAGCTATTCAAGTGTTTTTAGGTTTTTTCCATGTACAAGGTGAGCACTTTTGTCCAGAGCCAGGGGAGTCTAAAGATGGCCTTGACCACCATGATCACTTGAGTAAACTACTTTTCTCAGCAATAAAAACAACTAGAAAGCAGTTTCCTCAAATGATTGGGGCGGCTGACTCATTGTCCCGTTTGAAGACTGGTATTAAGACTTTCCTTTTTAATAAATTCTATAGTTAGGGTCGGCTTGGGTTTCCCGAGCTGTCCCTTAGTTAAGTTGCTATAGGCTTTTTCACTCTACTACGTCTTTACTTACTCTGCTCAACCTGTTTTGTATTTTTTATATCCTTAACTTGTGTTTTTTTGTCTTTCAGGTTCACCTGGACCTACATCTGGACCTGTCATTCTGTGTTCGTTTGTCTCTCCTTTCTGTCCTCTCAACCAGCCGGTCAAAGCAGATGGCCGCTTGTCCTGAGCCTGGTTCTGCTGGAGGTTTCTTCCTGTTAAAAGGAGTTTTTTCCTTTCCACTGTTGCCACTGTGCTTGCTCAGGACGGGAGACTGCAACGAAGCCAAGATTCAACTTGTCTGCTGGATTCAATAGATAGAGAACTTTACTACCGGTAATTGGCTTTTCTATGTATGTTCATTCAACCTTTATTTAGGCAGGTTAATCCCACTGAGCCTCGAGAACTCATTTACAAGAGAGACCTGTATGTGAATATTATTATAGTTAAGATACAAAGATTGAATGAAGTAAGGTTTCTGGGAGTAATTATTGATGATAAATTGTCATGGAAAAAACATATTAATTTTGTAAGAACTAAAATGTCTAAGTCCATGGCAGTACTATATAAAGTGAGGGACTTACTGAGTGACAAAGCTTTGTGTTTGCTGTATAATACAATTATTGAGCCACATTTAATTTATTGTATTGGTGTCTGGGGTACAGCTTGTAAAACTATAACCGTCTATTTTTATATTACAAAAGAGAGATGTAAGAATTATCTCAAGAAAACATTATTGTCATCCTTCAAGTATTTTGTTTTATCAACTGAAATTACTTAAGTTTTATGATTTGGTGGATTACAATATTCTATTACTTATGTACAGGGCTCAGAATCACATTTTACCATCGAACATACAAGCGTATTTGGTAAAAAGGAGGAGTTGTTGTAATTTAAAAGGAACAGATATTTTTGTAAAGCCAAAGTTTAGAACAAGTTTGAGGGGTAGGTCTACTTTAATGAAGGGAATTAGTTTATGGAATGGTTTGAATAATGATGTTAAAAAAGAGGAATCATTATTTGTATTTAAGAAAAAGATAAAGAATATAATGCTGATGAGATATATTTAAGTTAGTTAATATTTGGAAAATATGAATAATTGTGATAAGTTTTGTGGTTGTTGTATTATTTGTTAGTATTGTATTGCTTGAGTTGATTGTTTGAATTGATTTAGTTAAGAAGGGGCAGAAATTATAAGATTTATTCTTCTTCTGCTGCCTTTCATTTTTTAGGTATTTTACTTTTTTCTTGAAATTGTATTGTTTTTTTAATTGAAATGAAATGAATAAAAAAAAATGTTCCTGTAAAGTGCCCTGAGACAACTTTGTTGTGAATTGGCGCTATATAAATAAACTTCTATATATGCAAGATACTCCATGTCAGTAAAAAATAAAAATAAAAATACAAAGATTGAGAAAATAAACTGTACAATTTTTTTTACAGAATTAGTTTTGTGTTACGTGTAGCTATGGAGTTTACATTTTAATTTGCAAAATTCTACTAATGTAAAAATTGGATGTATGCAACATGAAACAGACGCATATCCGATTAAGTATCACGTATTTCAATGATGTGGGGGTAAATTTTACTTGTGACATTTATAAGTCCTATTTATCCGACAGGACCTTCTCTATCTTGCTCAATGGCTACTCTTCCTCTACAGCCCCTCTTCTGTGTGGGGTGCCCCAGGGTTCCATTTTGGGCCCTCTGCTTTTTTCCTTGCACTTGTTGCCACTTGGATCTATTATAAGACACCACAATGTCAACTTTCATATTCATGCAGATGATTTGCAGATCTATTTACCACTAAGGCCTAGATCCAGTAATCCAATGTTTTCTCTCTTTGACTGCATCTCTGAAATCAAACATTGGCTAAACAATGTTTAGTGCTATAGAAATAAATAAATGAAATATACAATCATCACCATCGCCATAGATTTCTGGAGCAGAAGGTCACGAGTTTTTCTGACCATCATGGCGTCCACGTGTGTCGTTGCGTACCTAGGGCCGTTCTGGCAGGGGTGGCGTCGCTTTTGATCCAGAACGAGACCCAGGACAGGACCACGGTGAGAATACAGGGGATGTAGGTCTGGATGGTGAAGTAACCCATCCTTCTGCTGAGATCAAAGTAAACGGTCATCAACACGTAGTCACCTGTAGAGAAAGCGGAAAACGGATGATAGAAACGTAACATAGGAGCTGCTTCTTTTTACGGAAGGGTAGTGCTGCCATCCATTGAAAACATTTTTTGGAGCTTATGTAGTAATTACGTGATTTACGTGATACGTATCACGTAATTACGTGATAATATGTAGTAATAACATGATACGTATCACGTAAATACGTGATATGTATGTAGTAATTATGTGATACGTATGCAGTATACATATCACGTAATTACGTGATACGTATCACGTTATTACTACATATTAGTCAGAGTCAGAGTCAGAGAGTCTTTATTGTCATTTGCACCGCATGTGGTACATGTGATGAAAACGAGATTATGTACACGGGGTCCCAGTTACATCTAGCAACAAATGCAAGAGAAAAACAGTAATAACATCTAGAATTAACTAAGAAAAACATCAACTAGTAATACACTAAGCCCTAATATTATCATGTAATTACGTGATACGTATGTCGTAATTACTACATACGTATCACGTAATTACGACATACGTATCACGTAATTACGTGATACGTATGTCGTAATTACTACACATATCACGTAATTACGTGATAGGTATAGATGTAGAAACGTGCCCATCCACATGGTATCAGTATCAGTCTTGTTTTACCCATAATTCATAGCGGAAGCCGGTTGTTTACACCTCTTGCGCTGCGGAAGATGGAGAAGAGCTACCAGAGCAAAGCTTCTCTTCACCAAGTTACTCTGATATCATTAATTATTCAGAGGAGTTCCCACAACGGAGCTGCTTCGCAGCTTTAAATCCATGGATGGATGCTTAATTACGGAGGTGTACACAACCGGCTTCCGCTATGAATTATGGGTAAAACAAGACCGATACCGATACCATGTGGATGGGCACGTTTCTACATCTATACTTATCACGTAATTACGTGATACGTATGTAGTAATTACGTGATACGTATGTAGTAATTACTACATAATATCATGTAAATACGCGATACTATGTAGTAATTACTACATAATATCACGTAATTACGTGATACGTATACACATCACGTAATTACGTGATACGTATCACGTTATTACTACATATTATCACGTAATTACGTGATACGTATACACATCATGTAATTACGTGATACGTATCACGTTATTACTACATATTATCACGTAATTACGTGATACGTATGTAGTAATTACTACATACGTATCACATAATTACTACATACCGTAAGCTCCAAAAAATATTTTCAATGGATGGCAGCACTACCCCGAGAACATTTTGTGTGGAAGACTAATAATCTGTGAAATCTGTCAGAGTTCTTAAGATTATTCCTGTAAGAGTCAATCTCCTACTCCAGTGGTTTGAAACTGAACAATTCTTGGTAATCTGCATCAAACAAGTGGCAGGGGAGACGGAGTGAAAAGACGAGAATGCGAAGAGTCGGAAAAGACAGTACTGTAGATGGCTAAACAACCGGAGCTGAACAAGATTACCGGAGAGCAAAAGCACAGGAAGGAGGCAGACGTTAATGTGGTAATTGACAGCAAGAGCTGCAACATTCGCCAAAGAACAGTCACTGTTGTGTAACCCAGACGACCTTCTACACATCTGAAGAGCACGACTGGAAACAGGCGAGAAGACAAATCTGCCACTGCTCAGAGAAAACGACGAGTCAAAGGAAGCAGAGGACTTGTACTGTATCCTCTTCTTGCTGCCGATTCTAACCTCGTCTTTAAAATCTCTCACAAAGACGAGATGTTTTGTGGATTATTCTCTGTTTGCCCACAACAGCAAATGTATTCAAATGTTTGGCCTCGCCTGTTTTCTGCGAGTCCTTTCGGTGAAACATCAGCTTTTATTCACGACTCTGTCATTCGTCAGTTCTGTCGTGAATGCAACAACTGCAAAACGGTAATAAAGGTAGTCCTCGACTTACGGCAATTCTGGGTTACGTTCCACATCTCATTAAAAAAATTGATTTTATTTATTTTTTATCTTTTTTTACGTGTTTAAATGTTCTTTATTTTATGTGTACAGCACTTTGTCGCAGCTGTGGTCGTTTTAAATGGCTTTATAAATAAAGTATTATTATTATTATTATTTAGAAGACGATTTACGCAAATTCCTGCAATTTTCGGCAGTGTCCGGCAGTTTCCGCCAGTTTTCGGTTAGCTTCGGTTAGCTCCGGCCTCGACCGCGGGCTTTGGACGGACCGTGTGTCCGATCAGAGGTTGCCTCGCTCGGATACATGAGCTGAAACGCTCGGTGAACTCTGTGGGCGTCTCAGGCGGAAGAACGGCCTCGCGGCATCGGATGTTGCTAGGACACCGAGCTAACATGCAGTTTTTCAGTTGTCCTTCTCACTCATGGCGCAGCTGGAAAACTAAAATACCGCTAAGCATTATGGGAAAGACAACAAAATCCACTCCCGTAGTAGTTAAGGGGAGTGGACGGTGTTGTCTTTCCCATAATGCTTAACGGTTTTTTCAGTTTTCCATCTGCACCATGAGTGAAAAGGACGTCTGTGATAAAGACCTGCCTCTTGTGTGCTATTAAAGTTTGGGTGTTTCCTGTTGTGAGGCCCAGAGTGTCTTCATTGGGTTTAACTCACACAATGTTAAGACGGTAGTCACAGAATATGGTGGAACACAAGTGCACTTTGAAGCCGGATCTGAAATATCGGCAGGTTGGATCGGAAAATCCGATACAGTACTTAAATTATGCTGGTATCGGATGCCGATACTGGATCAAATCGGCCCCATCCCCAGTTACCATACCACGCCGACATTACAAACCTGATGTCAGCGCGGTATGGTAATACAGACATGCTAGCTAAAAAGCACTGCGCTTCCCTCACGCTGAGCCGTGTCCCCCGTCCCGTCGCTCGGTAAAAAGAGTGCGCAACACAGACGTGTCTCCGTCACCTCCAATGCCCGCCCCCACAATACGACATATGAGCACCCTGCAAAGGCAAGTAAACTCGTACCTGAACGTGTCGCTTTAATATAAAGAGACATTTTTTATTACAGGGAGTCCTCGACTTACGGCGCCCCCGACCTACGGCAACTCGGACTTACAAACGGACTTACGAACAGTTTTGTTGTACATTAAATACAGCATTGGTATGTGTTAATAGGTGTTTTTAGATGAAAGTGTGTTAGCTAACCGTTTGTAAACAAAGTTCTGTGCATGTTTATGAACAAGTATGTACGTTTGTGTTGAAACACGGGTGTTTGACGCAGGGCTAGCATACAATTTCCGACTTACGACCAAAAATCCGGACTTACGAACGCACGTGCTACGAGTTCCGACTTACGTCATTTTCGACCTACGAACGGTTCTTAGGTCCGGAACTCGTTCGTAAGTCGGGGACTCCCTGTATTTTTCACCATCTGCCACTAATAAACTTTGATTGTGTACTTAAAACGTTTACAGGAAGTTGTGGAACATGTTTGAAACAAACCCCAAAGCGTTAACTGTCACAGATTGAACGTTTCCAGTATAGCTTGGATACGTTCACCGCATAAAGTTTTTTATTTAGAACTGGAACCCCGGAGTAAAAGGAGGTGGAGGCGGAGGTGAGGTTCTTGGGCATCACCATTGATGATAAATTATCCTGGAAACAACATAAAAGTTCAGTTAAAACTAAATTATCTAAAACTATTGCAATATTTTACTGTTAAAGATTTATTAAATGATAAGGCACTTTATTTGTTGTATAATACATTATTTGTGCCACACTAAATTTATGGTGTTATCGTCTGGGGTACAGTGTGTAAATCAGTTACAATGCCAATTTTTATATTACAGAAGAGAGTTGTTAGAATTATCACCAGAAAGAATTTCCATCATCCGTCAAGCATTTTGTTTTATCCAATGAAACTGCTGAAGTTTTATGATTTAGTTGATTATAATATTTTGTTAGTTTTGTATAAAGCACAAAATAATGCACTTCCTTCAAATAATCAAAACTATTTTGTTAGACGAACGAGCAGTTATAATCTTAAGGGGATGAATCTTTTTGTTAAGCCATATTTTAGGACTAGTTCTACCTTAATTTGAGGAATAGGGTTATGGAACGAATTGGAATCAGACATTAAAGTGATGCTTTCAAAAGACTGATTAAGTTTAATCGGTTAAAATTATACATTTAAATGTGTTGGAATTTAAATGTTGTTTGTGATGCAGAAGGTATAAAATATATAATATAAAATAAAAAATTGTAAATTTTGTAGTTCTTTATCTTGGAAATCAAGTGAGTTGGTTGTATGAAGAGTTTATTGGCAGAAAAAATAAGATTTTTTTCTTCTTCTGCCGCCTTTCATTTTATATATGTCTGTTTTTTATTTTCTTCTACTGTATGCATTATTGTTGTGTGTTTTTATAAAATAAAAAAATAAAAAATAAAAACACTTAATCTAAGACTGGGGCGTTCGGTTTCCCGTCTCAGTTCGGCAAACGGCTCTTGAGCACGTCACAGGACGTTTAATTTGACAGCTGGTGAAAATGTAACGCTTGCGTTTGCCAAGATCACCAGCGTCAGCAGAAACGTATCCCGTTAGCAGATGGCGTCTCTGTGGCCGCAGGGCGGTGATTCCTGCGTTGTCGGCGTGCGTTACGGCGCTTTGCGTTCTGTTTGGACAGCGGACGTCTTCTTCAACACTTATTAGGCCGCGGTGCGCACTCGTCTACCGACCGCCACGCCGCACTCTGGGATCCTCATGCTGTTTGGGAGCTGTTCTGGTAATGAACCAACTGAAAGGTTTGTTGTTCTGGCTGCTACCGGCTCAGTCATTCCAAGTTTGAATGTTTTCTGCACTTTTGTAGGTATAATTTGTGTAAAGCTTTACCGTAAGAAAGTTTTTTAATAATTCAGTGCGGGGGGAAAAACCGACTTCTTTCATAGCAGAAAGAAGATTTTGTTGCCAAAGTGGTATAGTTGCATTTACATAAACTGTTTGTGTAAATGCAAAAACTAAACCATTTTATTAGATCTAAAAAAAAAAGCTAAGTCTGGTCCTCTGGACATTCAAATGTAAAGAGGACCAGACTTAGCTTCTTTTTTTTTTAGATTTTTCTACCTGGATTATTGAGCATGCATCAGGGCATTTTATTAGATACAGGTCGTCCCCGACTTACGAACGAGTTCCGTTCCTGCGCGCCGTCGTATGTCGAATTTCGACGTAAGTCGGAAAATACGTCCAAACGGCACCTCATACGTACAGTAGTTTATTTTACCAAGCACTTAACCTATCCTAACACAGTACCCTACATAATTATCAAAAAACACATACATTTAGGAGCCATAATGAAGGAAAAAAAGAGTTAATAACCTACTGGTATGCTGGTGAATTCTTCCTCCGTCTGTTAGCATGTTAGCTCGTTGCACCTCCGAGCTCTGCAGCTTCCAGCTGCTTCACGCGATCCACAGCGTTTACAGCAAGGTCTGTTAGCATGTTAGCTCTTGCTCCTCCGGTCCAGCTCCGCTGTTTTCTGCCGTCTGGTGACACCATCCACCCGTCCGCACCTTTTGTTTACGACGTAAAACCGCCCTCCTAACCTCCTCTGCTCCGGTCTGCCTGTCCAAACAATGAGGTCTCCTGTAGTAATTTTCCACTGAAGCTACTCTCCCCCCTCCCTCCTGTAAATTTCCGCTGTCCTTTGCAGAGTTTTGCTACCAAATTTTTTGGTGTAAAGGCGCATAAACCACGTAACTCGAACAATGCTTTTCAATGGGAGGGCGTTCGTAACCGCGAAACATCGTAAGTCGAGGCCGTCGTAAACCGAGGACTACCTATACAGGTAGTCCCCGACTTACAAGCGCTCTTACTTACGAGGTTCCGGACTTACGAGCTGGCGAACGAGCAGTAAATTTGTAAAGAACATACAGAAAATACAGCACTTTTATGTGTTTTTAGATGAAAGTGTGTTAGCTAACCGTTTGGAAACAAGTTTCTGAGCATGTTCATGAACTAGTATGAACATTTGTGATGAAAAACGAGTGTTCGTAGTAGCGCTAGCATAAATTTTCCGACTTACGACCGAAAATCCGGACTTACGAGCAACACGTGTTTCGGGTTCCGACGTACGAGATTTTCATCTTACGAGATACTCGTAGTAACGGAACTCGCTCGTAAGTCGGGGACCACCTGTATTTTACTTCACGAATCTCCTAACAAAAACAGAAATTTTCATTTGTTTTTATTCAAATCTTGCCACAATGACCTGATAAATCTTTTGTACGTCATATGTAACAGATGAATAAACTGAGATTTGTCATTTCCCCTCACAATCTTGCTTAAATGGATGATTTTTTTAAAATTTTCTAGTGGATTTCGGAGAAAGGACACAATGTACAAGTTGGATTAATGAAGCAGTTGTTAAAACTTTTGGATCTTGTATTGTTGCCATTATTCTGTCACAGAGTTTATTCAAAGGAAAACTACTAAAACGAACGTTTATTATGATAATATATAGAAATATCCAAGTTACAACTTACATTAAATATCCTACCGTTTCATATTTTCTTACCGAAGCACTTTGTTCTCAAACTGCAGGTTTACTCGCGGCTCCTAGAGTTTATAAAAGCAGAATGGGAGCTTTTCTCTTGTGGAACCAACTTCCAGTTTCTGTCTGTGAGGCCGACACTCTGCTTTTAAGATTACCGTAGGTATAAGATTTTGCTTTTTGGTAAATCCTATAGTTACGATTAGCTTGGGTTTCCGGAGCTGTCCTTTAGTTATGCTGCTACAGGCTTATTGGACAAACTGACCACATTTCCTCAATCTGATGCTGTCTCTACTTGCTCTATTATGCATGTTTGTATATCTTTCTATTATTAACATGATTTTTATTTGCATTTTTCCACATAGAAACTAAACCTGGACCGTATGAACTACATCTGGACTGTAGGAACTACATCTGGACCGTAGGAACTACATCTGGACCAGCCATTGTATCGTCTGGGTCTCTTTCCTGACCTCTCTAAACCCAACCAGTCGAGGCAGATGGCCACTTGTCGTTCTGCTGGAGCTTTCTTCCTGTTAAAAGGGAGTTGTTCCTTTCCACTGTCGCCTATGCGCTGCTATGGACGAGTGATTGTGATGAAGTGGAAATTAGACGCAAACCGTTGGCTTCCTTAGAAAGATAACCTTTACTAATTGGAATTGTACACTAAGAAGGGTTTTGGAAAGTGCCCTGAGGTATATTATGGTATATGAGGAGTATGTTGTGAATTGGCGCTATACAAATAAACTGAAATGTTAATTTTGGTCAAAGCTATAAATGAACTGGGAGCAATGACCTGCATGTGGCTCTTGAACTGTAGGTTGCAGACCCCTGCCCTTTAAAAGTGGCAATTGTTAGGGTTGATACGGGGAATTTGTTGGGTTTAGCGTCCTTTGATTTACTGAAACTCACAATTATATTAAAAAGAATGAAATATTTGATGCGTTGCATTTGGACTCAGAAGTCCAAGTCAGAAAATGTACTGAAATGTTCCTCCAAAGTCAGATATTTGTGACCTCTAATACAGCTTCGTAAACATGTTGCTGGAATTAATAAAACAGAGGGATCCGTTGTAACTGGTTTATTTCAGCTTAAAGCACAAGTAGCTACTGAAACATGGTAAAGTTCTGACTTGTGGCTAAATGAAATACATCGCAACTTGTGACGATGAAGAGAAATACGCATGTGCCAGAACTTCATGTTGGTTCAAGGTGGTCCATATTATCTGCTAGCCATTTAGCTTAAGCTAACAGTATACCTTAGTATGCCTAATGTTAACCCATGTTAAAGCGTTCAATCTATTCACTTCTGTAATGTTATTACAGTATTATGAACATTATTTTCCATTTTAAAGTTCAAGTTGAGGCGCTGAATAGAGACACGCTCATCTGTATGTAACTAAGCTAAGCTAGTTGCGTCAAGGTACATTTGTCTCTCGTTCAACCTGAAAACTTGATTAAACCGTTACTTGAGGCCTCGTGTCTTTGGTGTTTTTCTGAACATATAACTGCTGAATCATAATGACTCATCCATGATGAGATAAACGCTAAAATGAAGAGAAGTTCGAGCGACCATACAAGGCTTCTCAATGACTACATAGAAATTTCCATTTTATCCATGTAGTGGTTGTTTAAAGGAGTGGCTGGTTGTCTGTGAAATATTTCAACAACCTCAGTTTGGAAATTTAGAAGCTAATCTTGACTAGATTAACAAACTAGTCTGAATACAGCCGAGATTAAAGTGGATCACTACCATCTTGGAACAACTGATCTACAAACATTTCTCAGCCGTTAACACAAAGGCAGCTTTATAAACCTCCGTATCAGTGGTTCTTAACTGGCATGATGGTCCACCATTGCACACCAATGGGAATAACCCATTCCCAGGAACTAACCACTGGCTGACAGCTAAAAACTCTCAACATTTGGAGTCAACGCCATTCAAGATGGATGCCATAGCTAATCATCAAAATAAAAACTTTTCAATTTAGAAACTTTAGTCTTTTTAAAGAAACAATGCTTTCACCCAACAATATGAAATACAGTCCAACAACTGAGTAGTTTAAAAAAGACCCAAAACATGTAGCTGCTTTTTAAAACTATTCATTCCCTTATTCACCCAGAAGACTGACACAACTCGAAACATTGTTTTTGCTTATTCCAGTCGATGGCAAACGACCCACCAACAGTTGTCTGTTTAGCCCTGCATGGTTGTTCTGGCATAAATGCGAAACTCTGAAAATGCAACAGCTAGCTGCCGCCGCTGTTATTGGATCAAATTGTTTTCACCTCACTCGCTCTCGTACGAGGCGGACGCTTTCTCCTTCCTCTCCTGTTCTCCTCCTGCTTTTTTGGTCTCCGTCTTTGCATGGGAGCTCCTACTTTACACATCTTCCGAAACTAAAACTAGTCATGTTATGGATCTGGTCAGCTGGACTTTCAACGCAATCGACAAAATCTTTGTAACAAAGCGACAGGGTCCTGGAGAGCCCCCATGTCCCGCTGACACTCTCAGGAGAACGCTGAAGACATACACAGTTGGATTTAACAGGTTTCTGCTTTGTGGAATCAACTGGTTCTTGGTCCATCAACATACAGAAGACAGCTGCAGCTAATTTGGCCCTCATCAGGCTGCCTGCCTTGTGAAGGTTTGGTTTGTGCTTTGAGGACTCAAAATCAGCTGATTTATGAGATAAGCCGTAAAATGGAAGCAATTTGTGAGAAATGCAGGCCCCCTGTGGCTTTGGGATCACCAGCATGTTGGAAACAACCTTGGAGGGGCTCGTAAGCATGGACCAGTAGAATGCACCCTAATCTGGCCATTTTGGATATTGAAAGTACCAGTAGGACTCAAGGCTGACAAGAAAAATAGTCTGCCTGGGAAAATCAACAATTGAGGGACTACTGTATGGAGTTTTGGGGAGACCATCCAGTCCACCCGTCCCTCCAGGACCCAAGGCGTCCTTTTCGGTCAAATTTGCACAAGTTGCTCCTCTTCCGGGTAAGTTGCAAACACCTGTCGTGGTTTTTACAGCAGCCTTCAAATTCAAACGAGGAGCGCCATCTAGTGGGCTAATGTAAAAATCTAAAGTAGAGAGAGAGAGGAAAAAAACTACTTAAGGGAATTAAACAATTTATAGGATTAAAAACTGCATTTAGAAAAGATTTCACTAGGGTCCGTTTCTCTGCATTGAGATCAGTCAACCAGTAGGTTGACCAATTAAAATAATGCTTTACAACTTTTTCACAGAACTCCATTTAAAAATGTCAGAAGTATCTCTTTAGTCTTAGTGTCCTGCTTCCCAGATGAGATTGTGAAACCTCTCCTAAATATAAAGAACGAAGAAAAACAATACGTCCATTTCAAGACGGGATCGAAAATGGAGGAATTTTCATGAAAAAAAAACAAAATTAAATACTAAAAAACTCTTGAATGAACCTGGGCAGACAGGAAGTGGGACGATGGAGCAGCGCTGAGGTGTTTCAGCTCCTACGTCGGGGCCTGGGGAAGACGACACAGCTGGATCGATAATGACGATGGATTTGCGACTGGGGGAGTCCCTGGTGGCGCAGCGGTCGGGAACGCCGTCCACCCCGTCCTCATTAAAAAACAGCTCGTGTGTTTGTGGGGAGCGGTGAGCAGGAGGAGACGCCAGGCGAGGAGCAACACTTCTGACGTTTGTCTAGATATACATTAATGATCTGTGTTTTGAGCCGGGGATCTAATCGTCGTGTGTGCATAGATAGAGCCGTCGAGTGAAACGGGAAGAGGCAAGATTTGTTTTTAAAAGGGAGTGAAAATGGCCAATTTTCTTGAGCAGCATGAAGTATGTGTGGGTTTGTCGGCACTTTGGAACATCTCAGAAGAAAATTGGCGGAGTTTTGACGTCAATACGGCGAGAGTCCAGCAAAATGTCAGATTTATAAAAAAGTGTTTGTTCACGGTAACGAGCTCATCAAGTCACTGCTTCTTTTTGTGATCAGAAACAAAAATGACAACTTTTCAGTGGAAACAGTCGGGAGTAAAACAGAGTCCGCCCTCCTTCAGTCCTAACGGACCATATCTCACATGGTGAGATATCAGGCTCAGGTACTGGACTTTGACTCTGTTCTTGAGAGTTTGGGATCGGTGTCGACCAAACATTGGACTCTAGAACCTATGAAAGACTCTAGAAAGTTTGTTAGACTGGTACAGGTCCAAAGAACCTGGAGCCAGAATCTGATCTGTCTCGTGTAGTAGGAGACTCTATAGCCTGCTCCCTCCACCACCCAAGGCCCCTAAAGACTTACTTAGTCTTTACTGACATATCAAATTAATTAAACCTTGTGAATTTATCCGGACTACTGTCCTGGTTTTGGTATCATGTAAACTGTGGGATTAATACCAGCATTTGGATCTAGTCTGGTCATCTATCTATTGAAAGATTTTGTGTTAATGGAAATAGTGAACCAGGTGATTGATGGCATTGACGACAAGATTTGTTTTGTAGATATCTATCCACTTCACCTTTCCATTAGCATCTGCATCTAATATACAGATCAGCAGCGAGGGTCGATTTAGTTTTTAACAGTTTTTCCATTTTGGTTCGATTTATTCTTAATGTCATCATTGTGCGTTTTGTTCTCTTTAGGTCCCAACAATCACATTTTTGATTATATCTTTCTACATAAAACCATTAAAGCGGAAAGAGGGTGAACTTTCTGGGGAGAGTTCCCCCATGAAAAGTGGAGTTTGGTGCAAAACGTATTGCAGTGCACAAAGAAAATTCAAGATTCAGCAAAACAAGAAGTTACAGAACTAATTCATTCTGAGCGCATTTAAAAATTAAATGCCACTCCCCGTTATCCAACCCTTATTCACACTGATGCTGGAATATTCATGAAGCTGCTGGAAAGCTGAATCAGGTCACGTTATGCAAATCGGAGAGCACCTCTCCAAGAACACAAGAGCGTATTATGCAACTTCCAAACGGGGTCAAAAGGCGCTCCGTCTCTTCCTCCTCTAACCGTGCATTCTGAAGGTTACACTAAAGATTAAAAACTAATAAACACGTCGTGTTATAAACAACAAGCACCTGCAGGAGGGACAATGTGCCACGTCCTCAACCGCTGGCATTAAGACGTCAAATGGGCCAAATGAGAGCGCTAGAAGCAGCGAGAGAGAATTAAACTTCAGTTTTAATCTTTAATCCTGGTGATTAATGTCAGTAGAAACCTATTTGCCCTTACGCTCCAGGGGGACACTTGTGAGCTTTGAGATTCTAGTGATACGATTCCATTTTATTATTATTTACAGGATAGAAAACAATTTGTACAAATAGATGAAATAAGATCTAGCCTTTGTGATATATCATGTGGTGTACCGCAAGGATCTGTACTTGGTCCCAAGTTGTTTATTGTGTATATTAATGATTTAATGGATGTTGTTATATGATTTTCAGTAATAAAAAGATAACTACTGAAGTTCTTTTCAGAATCGACGAAGTTGAAATATGTAGAGTAAAATAAATTAAATTCTTGGGTGTAATTATTGATGATAGATTGTCATGGAAGCAACACATAAATTCAGTTAAAATTAAAATATCCAAATCCATTGCAGTACTATATAAGGTAAAGGACGTACTTAATGATAAAGCTTTGTTTTTGCTGTATAATACAATCATACTACCATATTTAATTTATTGTGTTGAAATCTGCGGTACAGTGTGCAAACACACAACGAAACCTATTTTTGTTTTACAGAAAAGAGCCTTAAGAACAATAACAATAATGCATTATCATCATCCACCTGGTGTATTGTTTTATAAATTGAAGTTACTAGGATTTTATGATTTGGTGGAATATAATATTTTTTACTAATGTATAAAGTACAAAATAACACTCTACCTTCAAATATTCAAACGCTTTTTGTAAAGAGGAAAAGTAGTTGTAATTTAAAGGGTACAGATATTTTTGTTAAACCACAATATTGAACAAGTTTAAAGGGTTGTTTTACTTTAATACATGGAATTGGTTTATGGAATGGATTGGAATATGGTATTAAAGTTGCATAGTCAATATCTGTATTTAAGAAAATGATTAAGAATAGATTGTTGAAAAGTTATGTGTGAATGTTATATATTTAAAATTTCTATAAATTAGTTATATTATTATAAGTTATAAATATGGTTTCTGGATGAATTTTGCTTGAATTGATTGTTTAAATGGAATTTTGTTTTTAAAAAGGGGCAGATATTATAAGATTATCTTCTTCTTCTGCTTCCTTAATTTCATTTTAAATTTGTTCTTTATTTCTCTATATCATTCTGTAATTTTTTTTGTTCTTTTGTGTTTTAAATTTTAAATGAATAAATAAATAAAAACTGAAGAATGTTATTGTTTGAATTTTATTTATGAGAAAAAAGGGGCAGATATAAGAATTATTTTCTTCTCTCTGCTACCTTTCATTTGATTGTATTGGTTTTCTTTTCTTTTTGTTGTTGTTGTAAATATAATTGTTGTAAATATATAATTAATTTGTTTTTAGGTTATGAAATGAATAAAGAATTATAAAAAAATAAAATAAATAAAAAATAAATAAAAATAAAAAATTTTCAGGCACAATGCTCATATTGAGCAACTCGAGGGGCGAAACCAGGAGTTGGAGCGGCTGTCGGCTTCAGACAACGTTCGACTCCTTTCCATCGCGCCAACGGTTAAACCGTGTCAGTGTTTGGAGGAACGTAGACCTCTTGGCGCTCGACTTACCCGCTGTGGTTATGAGCACGTCCGTCGTGTTTCTCAGCCCCATGAAGTCAAACTGGTAGAGCCTCCAGTACTTCTGGTCCGACGTCTCCACCGAGTTCCTCTTCCATTTGTACACAATCTCATCTCGTGGGTAGCCATCTGGAACGCACACGGAGCAGCCATCGTCGTCAAACACTTTGTTCAGAGACTTACCTGCAGCAGGTAAGATGTTGTTTAAACCCTTAACATAGCTACAAAACGTTCAAACTTCAAATGTCTAAACTTTTCTGTTTTCTGTACATGTAAACTCACAGGGGATGAAAAATGTGACAAATTTATTGTGTGTGTGTGTGTGTGCGCGCGTGTGTGTGTGGGGGGGTCTATCAGTCCTTATATTGTTTACACAATGTATCTGCTGGATTGAGGGACCATCGGAGCAAGTCTGTCATTTACCCAGAATGCGTTGCAACGTAAACAACATGACGACATTCGTGTGACACAAACTTAAAAAAATAAACAGCCTATGTATTGTTACGGTGGCGTTTTTATAATTGAAGCAAATGTCTTAAAGGTTCAATTTGTAATTTCTGGAACACGCTGGAACTTAGGAAAATTTTGAACGGAGACACGTTTCTGGTCCCTCCCCCTCAGAGCCATATATGGCTCTGTTACCCCTTGCTCTGCTGAAATTCAAATTCAAGCTCCGTTTTTATTGGCTGGTTACAAGTAGGGCTTAACGATTTTGGAAAATAATCTAATTGCAATTTTTTTTCTATAAATTGCAATTGCGATTTAAAACGCGATTATTTTTTTAATATCTTCTCAAGTATTTTTCAACAAACAGAAGCAATAAATCAATCTGTTTTATAATAAACAATGTCAGATTTATTTAAAGCAGAGATTACAATAAAGCAAACAAATCTATGCCTTTTCTTTTCACCATTTCTATTTTTTCTTGTTTCATAAACATAATAGTAAACATGTTAAGTGAACTTCCTAACTACTGTCTGAACTTCACATGACAGTTAATAAATAAATATAAAAAATTAGATATAAAAAAATTACTGTTTGAAGTTCAAACAGTTCGGTCAGTGATCCCTGTCGGCTGATACTTTGCTTACTTGAAGTTGAAGCACTGGTTGTTGTCATTCTAGCCATGCAACCATCGTAAATGTCTTTGTGGTGTTTTTTTTAAGTGTTTATAAAGATTTGTGTCACGTGACCAGTCAAATTGCAGCCTTTGTGATTAGAAAATCTCATTTTATCATATTGCGATATTATTGCAAATGCAATTAATTGTTCAGCCCTAGTTACAAGCTCTGTTTTTATTGGCTGGTTAACGGCGGGTCACTGTGGCTTTTTAGAAATGCTTTTGGAGAAGCAAAGGGACAATAGTTTTTTTCAGAGATTACTTGTCTAAAATCAGTATGTCAATAGATAGTGACAGAGTGAAGAAATATGTTAAAAATATATTGTTAGAAAAGTCACATACAGCTCCTTTAAATAAGATTTTTTGTTCCCAAACGCTGCTCGTAGACGAGCCACGGGTTTCCCTGAAGGCCACCTGACCTCTCTGAGCCGTGACTGGTGGAGACTAGCCGACTTTCGTAAGAAGTCTTGCGACGCATGCAAGGGGTTTTTGATTACGGTATTTTCTGGAATATAGGTCGTACCGGAATATAGGTCGCTTTGGCCAATTATTGCCCAAAAATGGGGAAAAAAAATCCATAAACGGGTCGCACCTAAATATAGGTCGCACCTACGTCACGTCCTATGGCAGCGAACAGACCTGCATGTACCGGTATTTTAATTTTAGCAGGATCAACACCTAAAAAATTATATTTGTTAAATTAAAAAAATAAATGTCACATTTTTGTCATCTGTGTATGTTCCCATACTTGACAGACGAAATTGGTCTCTGCATTTAACCCAACCACCACCAGGTGGTGCAGTAACTGACATTATTGTAAAGGTCGCACCTAAATATAGGTCGCAGGGCATGCAAAATAGACAAAAAGCCGCAATCTATATTCCGGAAAATACGGTACCTCACACAAGTCGCACGTTCAACGAGTTGGAGACGGTGCCGGTGTTTCGAACTGGTCCCACTTTGGCTTTCGTAGATTCTGGAGCGCTAGAGCCTCCTATCATACATGAGGGTTCTTCTAGGACCATTCCCTTATAAACAATGATTTATAAAAGCGGTCCAAATCCTGTCTGCCCATATTTCCAAGTGTAAATGGCAGTGCTTTTATCACATTCATACACCGATGGGACACACATCAGAGGCAGTGAGGGGTTCAGTGTCTTGCCCAGGGACACTTTGGTATGCGACAGCAGGTGGAATCGAACCCCCAACTCTTGCACTGGAGGACGACTGCTCTAACCAATCAGCCACAGCCGCCGCAGTGTACCGCAGTAGATTAAATCAGAATCATGAAGACCGCTGCTAAAGTGGGTACGATGTAGGAATAGGACGGATCCGATCCAGTATCGGTATCGGCAACCGATACCAGCATAATTTAAGTATCGGATTTTCCGATCCAACCTGCCGATATTTCCGATCCGACTTCAAAGAGCACTTGTGTTCCACCATATTCTGTGACTGTTGTCTTAACATTGTGTGAGTTTAACCCAATGAAGACACTCTGGGCCTCACAACAGGAAACACCCAAACTTTAATAGCACACAAGAGGCAGGTCTATATCACAGACGTCCTTCTCACTCATGGTGCAGCTGGAAAACTGAAAAACCGCTAAGCATTATGGGAAAGACAACACAGTCCACTCCCCTTAACCACTACGGGAGTGGATTTTGTTGTCTTTCCCATAATGCTTAGCGGTATTTTAGTTTTCCAGCTGCACCATGAGTGAGAAGGACAACTGAAAAACCGCTAAGCATTATGGGAAAGACAACACAGTCCACTCCCCTTAACCACTACGGGAGTGGATTTTGTTGTCTTTCCCATAATGCTTAGCGGTATTTTAGTTTTCCAGCTGCACCATGAGTGAGAAGGACGTCTGTGATATAGACCTGCCTCTTGTGTGCTGTTAAAGTTTGGGTTTCCTGTTGTGAGGCCCAGAGTGTCTTCATTGGGTTTAACTCACACAATGTTAAGACAGTAGTCTCAGTTTAAAAAAATCATTATCACAGCCTCATATACCTGAACCGTATTGGATCGGAAAGTATCGGTATTGGTCGATACCCAGATATAAGTATCGGTATCGGAAGTAAGAAATGTGGATCGGTGCATCCCTAGTACGATGTGGGTGGAGGAGACAAAACAATGTGCAGCCTAAAATACAGATTTGCGATCCATCTGCAAATCAATAGTTTTTTTTTTTTTTACTGGCCATGCTAAGCCATTTCAACTACCGTATTTTCTGGTGTATAGGTCGCATTGTCCAATTATCACCAATAGATTGGAAAAATCCCTAGATAGGTCGCACCGGTGTATAGGTCGCACCTACGTTTAGCTCTGCTGCAAATGTCTGCCACAGGAGCGCACAGCAAGGCTTTTAAGAAGATTAACACTTAAAAACAATTATTTGTTTGATAAAAATTATAGCAAATATGTGTCTGAGCTGAACTTTTCCTTAATAAATGAACGTAATTGTGAAATGAGCTGGATTTAAAAATTTGTTTCGCCGAAAGTGATAACAAGCCATATATAGGTCGCACTGGTGTATAGGTCGCAGGCCTTGAAAAAAACAACATCAAAAGGTGCGACCTATACACCGGAAAATACGGTAGTCTCCCACAGTCTCAGTCCAGTTAATAACTTTTAGGATATAACCAGGAAGAGGCTGGGAGTGCTAATTTACACACTCTTACACAAACCTGATTTACGTCAGTACTTTTCCACTATTTTCTCAATAGCTTTGAAAAGTCTTAAAACGCACACTTGTACATGCAAATATTTGCTTGGGGACATCAGTAGACATTTTGAAAATTGCATACCTGTGAAATCTAAAACTGCACTTAAAGGCAAAAGTTAAAGTAACTATTAGGGAGAAGAAATCCTGGTTTGTTGTGGCAACGAAACCAATTATGTAAATTAGTTTCATCGAGACGCCATCTATAACCAAGTGACGCAATCGCAAACACACAACAGAGCTTTTATTTTCTTTGGTTAAAAACCAATAAAGTTGGCAAATATTATTGCCATCATTTTTCTTTTGGTGTGTTTGTCCAATTATCCGCAGTGCAGACGGTGTTCTCGTAGTGTTACCGGTGTATTTTTGAAGCTACAAGACGTTTCATACGGTTAAAAGCCCCCTGAAGCAACATGTTCTTTCATGATGTTATAAATCACACCCTACTGAGGCCTGGGCTTTTTTTTCTTTCTCTGTTCCCCAAATAAAAACGACGAGGGGCGCCTGCCTGTTTTGTAGCAGAAATGAGAAATCTGAATCATTTGGCCGCATACGTTTTGGAAACAACACAAGTCATTGTTTCCAATTTTCCGTCAAGCCTTCAATAATCATGCATGCTGATGTATTTATCTCTGCAATAGTCACACAACAGAAGAAAACAAGTCTGCTTGGTTAATTTCATTGTCCTACAGAATTTATATTGCATCACCTCCAAAAAAAGCAATTTCGTTATAAATAATCATAAAGAAAAGAAGGAAAATATGTTTGTTTTGAATGGTAATGAGGATCAGCAACAATTTATACAGGTAGTCCTCGACTTACGGCAATCCGATGTTACGAATGCATCATATTAACAAAAATATGATTTTTGTTTTAATGTGTTTATATGACGGGCTCTGACTGTTGTTTGTGCCTATGCGCCGAACGGCAGCACAGATTACCCACCCTTTTTGGAGTCCTTGGAGGGGGTATTGGAGGGTGCGCCTCCTGGGGACTCCCTTGTTCTGCTGGGGGCCCCCTCCCTGGGCTGCCACCTTACCGTGGTGGAGGGGTTTGAGTGTCCCAATGATCCTAGGAGCTATGCTGTCAGGGGCTTTATGCCCCTAGTAGGGTCACCCAAGGCAGACAGGTCCTAGGTGAGGGACGAGACAAAGCGCAGCCCACAAGACCCCTTATGATGAGTAATATAAATGGAAACAATGTTCCCTCGCCCGGACGCGGGTCACCGGGGCCCCACTCTGGAGCCAGGCCCGGAGGAGGGGCACGTTGGCGAGCGCCTGGTGGCCGGGCTTTCACCCATGGAGCTCGGCCGGGCACAGCCCGAAGAGGAGACGTGGGTCCCCCTTCCCATAGGCTCACCACCTGTGGGAGGGGCCAAAGGGGTCGGGTGCATTGTGGAATGGGTGGTGGCCGAGGGCGGGGACCCTGGCGGTCTGATCCTCGGCTACAGAAGCTGGCCATTGGGACATGGAATGTCACCTCTCTGGTGGGGAAGGAGCCTGAGCTAGTGTGTGAGGTTGAGAGGTTCCGGCTAGAAATAGTCGGACTCACCTCAACGCATGGCTCTGGCTCTGGAACCAGTTTCCTTGAGAGGGGTTGGACACTCTTCCACTCTGGAGTTGCCCCTGGTGAGAGGCGCCGAGCAGGAGTGGGCATACTTGTTGCCCCCCATCTTGGTGCCTGTACGTTGGGGTTCACCCCGGTGAACGAGAGGGTAGCCTCCCTTCGCCTACGTGTGGGGGGACGGGCTCTGACTGTTGTTTGTGCCTATGCGCCGAACGGCAGCGCAGATTACCCACCCTTTTTGGAGTCCTTGGAGGGGGTATTGGAGGGTGCGCCTCCTGGGGACTCCCTTGTTCTGCTGGGGGACTTCAACGCTCACGTGGGCAATGACAGTGAGACCTGGAGGGGTGTGGTTGGGAGGAACGGCCCCCCTGATCTGAACCCGAGTGGTGTTCTGTTGTTGGACTTCTGTGCTCGTCATGGATTGTCCATAACGAACACCATGTTCAGGCATAAGGGTGTCCATATGTGCTCTTGGCACCAGGACACCCTAGGTCGTAGTTCAATGATCGACTTTGTTGTCGTCTCATCTGATCTGCGGCCGCATGTCCTGGACACTCGGGTGAAGAGAGGGGCGGAGCTGTCAACTGACCACTACCTGGTGGTGAGTTGGCTCCGATGGTGGGGGAGGATGCCGGTCAGACCTGGCCGATGGTGGGGGAGGATGCCGGTCAGACCTGGCAGACCCAAACGTATTGTGAGGGTCTGCTGGGAACGTCTGGCAGAGTCTCCCGTAAGACGGAGCTTTAACTCCCACCTCCGGGAGAGCTTTGAACACGTTCCGAGGGAGGCGGGGGACATTGAGCCCGAGTGGGCCATGTTTCGCGCCTCTATTGTCGAGGCAGCTTATCGGAGTTGTGGCCGCAAGGTTGTTGGTGCCTGTCGTGGTGGCAACCCTCGAACCCGGTGGTGGACACCGGCGGTGAGGGATGCTGTCAAGCTGAAGAAGGAGT